>OX369284.1:16077231-16233869 GCA_947284805.1 Coleophora flavipennella | reverse complement strand
CAGGACGCTGTTGGAAATTACCGCGCTGAAAAGTAGCAGCGCGACCAGAGATATGCTATATATAAGGGTAGGTAGATAGGCTACATTGGCATCTTTTTTCTTAGTAGCATTCGGTGCAACGGAAGTGAACTACCTATGACATTGTAAGTGTAAATAATGGCTATGTTATTTTGCTATCTAGTTCTCTATAATAATATAAATTAGCTGTAAGTTTTCCTAATAAATAAAAATAAAAATAAATAATTAAATAAATAAAAGGGTTTCGATTTTCAATGTTTGTTAAATGCATAACCATCTAGCTAGGGCAACAAATCTCTGAGCGCGACTGTAAGCCGCGTGGCTGCCGCACTGCTATCGCCTAATGTGAAAGCGCTCTAATTGAATATAATGATAGCTTTTGTCTTCTTAAACTGTGATAGAGAGCTATTATTTAGAGTGACACTCGTATCATTCAGAGCAAAATGTGCAATAAGCAAAATGAACACAACTCGCAAAATGTATAATATTTAATAAAATAATTGAAAACGCTTAACATTTTTAAAATCGACTTCAATCGCAACAACTTAGAAGAATTTTGATTCATTTTTTTAAATTTTTGTTAATTTAAAAAAAAAAGTAGGCTTCACCGATTTTTATAAAATTTATATGGGACCAACATGAAAGCAAGCATTATCAATTAAAAATGGAGAATGCAAATCAGTTCACAGTTGGCGAAGATGTCGCGTTTACACACAAAAAAAACATACAGACGAATTGAGAACCTCTTCCTTTTTTGGAGGCCGGTTAAAACACAAAATAAACGTGAACGCGGGTGACGCAGTGCTAATATAGTAGGTACTACAATTGATTGTGGCAACACTTTAACTGCCGTATTAAATTAGTGGTGTGTTTTACAGACATAATCAGCGAGAGTGAGTGTTTCGATTGTTTTTTCAAACGACTTCCAAAAAGGAGGAGCTTCTCAATTCGACTGTATATGTTTTTTTTTATGTGTGTTACCTCAGAACTTTTGATTCATAAGATTCTTTTTTTATTTGAAAACTAGTGCTTCCTGTGTGGTCCCATATATATTTTTTTTCTAAATTGGTGTAGTTTTTTATTAGAAAATTAACAAAAACAAAAATAATAATGCAAAAATGTACTAAGTTGTTGCGATGGAAGTCGGTTTTTTAACGTATTTAGCGTTTTCAATTATTGTTAACATCAATGTCTTCTTTCTATTTGTATTTTCATTAGTCGTAGATAAACGTTTCAGTATTGAGTAAAACTTTATTTTTGTTAAGTAGTGCATTGCACTGACAAAATCAACAAAAGGTAAAAGGTAAATTGTTTTATTTTCCAAGTCTGAGCTCTGGAAGTATTCCCAAGACGTAAGTACGAGCGTGATGTATTTGGATACGTGAGAATCCCGGTGTTCTTAGCGCAGACACTCAAGTGAAGTCGCCTTCGGAAATCCCGGACTAAAAATAAAGAGCCGCTGTCATTAGGCCAACGGCCTTATTATTTGTCTGACGGATAACATATGTAAGATCAGAAATAACCTGTATTATCTAAACGGGAGTCACAGTTTGGACATCATCCCGTCCATGGATGACAAAAAAATTGGCTGTGATTCAGTTGTGTTGCGTAGGATCGTGGAATCCCGTGTTGTGTGGGATTTCATATTCGTTTTTTTTTAATTTGAGTGCGTTTGGCTGCACCTTACCTGATGGTGAGTGCCGATGCAGCCGAGGATGTAACACGCAAGCTTAAATAGTGCCTATTCACTCTCGTCTAAAGTATACTAAATTATACGAATCGGGGAAAACAGACTATGGCAGGGAATAGGCTTGTTTCCACTAAGAATAAATCGGATGGCTTTGAGTTTCTAATGATTAACCATCATAATTAGTAAACAAAAAAACAACTTTTCTATTAAAATAATAAAAGATTAATAATATTTTTGGAAAATAAAATCGACGAAATGAGGGCGTTTAATCACGTGACATTAAACGCCAATCAGAGAAGCGCATGGAAACGTGACGTCACGCCTCGCGAAATGAGCGCGAAACGCTATGTTGTATCTGTCATTTTCGTACAAAGTGAACAGGTTATTTCGAGTTTTCAGCAATTATTGTTAAATTAATACAGTTCGTTTTTAGTTTCATCTTGAAAGACAGGTATAATTTGCCATGGAATCAGGATTTAACAAAGCAAACAGCAGTAATTTGCCCAAAATTGACACCGTTATGCTTGGCAAATTTTTTGCAATGAACACCGACTTTTGTTCATCGGACTTTCGCAATGTTAAAACTTCTATGTAAGTATTATGTGAAGAACAACCAAAGTCTTATTTAATTAGCAGTTACCAGTCCCTATGTTAGTACCCAGTCCCCAATCTACGTATTGTAGATTTGTTATGGTGCAAAAAACCTATTTTATAAATAGATACATCACGTTGTGTTGAATACTTACATCAAAATGATCTTCACAGAAATAAATTGTGGAATCAATTGATAAAGTAAGAGCATCTTGCCTCCTTGCCATTTTTAACCACTTTCTTCGTATTTGTTTATTGTTTGGAACGTATATGAATAATTTGTTTGGCGTTTTATCGTTGTACTTTTACATTGGGGCACTATACAGTATTTATAATACGAGGAATTCATTATTTATTAGAAAACACAATTGACTGACATATACAAACACGGCTGTTTCGCGAGGTGTGACGTCATTCAAGACGCCATGACAGTCTTGGCCTTTTTCGCGGTAAATTTCAAGTTCATTTCTAAAAACTCAAAATACTAATGTAAAACACCTATTTTTCTTAATATAATATATTTTTGGGGTGAAATAGATGCTTGCTTAGCTATAGTTTTAAAATAATTTCCAAATATTGTCAACTAGCCTATTCCACTTCTTGGTCTTTCACATAATGAACAAGGAAGCAAAACGCTTCGTGCGTGTAGGTGGAGAATTAACGACAAAGATGTGGAATCTCCCTCCGCGCCTGGTCGTCCCACGATTAAACGGTGAAGAAGTAATGAGATCGTGAAGCTCCAGGGTGTACTCTCCGAAAAGAATCCTGTAGAACATCGATAGACAGGCGACTTTCATAAGTTCTATCGGTCGCAGACAAATTGTATGTACGTGCCGACATTGTCTACCGTTTGCGCAGCGCCTGACTTGCTGGTGTAACGTTATTTTTTTATTCACAATTGGTAAGCCCTTGAGATCTTCTCACCCGATGGTAAGTGACAATGATGCCGAAGATGGAAGGGGGCTTACTAAGATTCCCTAACGAAATGGGGAACTGCCTATCTTACATTCAATCCGGAACACATAAATGTTGTTAGCATTAATGTTTGGCGGCAAGACTTAGATGAGATGGTGGTACTCGTAGCTAGTCTATCGGACTTTGAAAATGACATTCGTGACAATATGTTCTGCGATTGAAATCCCGGATAATTTCGGAATAGCAAACATGCACATACTCGTAAACCCTAGTAGACGGAGGAGAAAGCTACAAACAAAAAAGCACTGAGTGTTAGTAGTAAATCATTTACTCTATATCGTCTGGTCTAGATACGTCACACCAACACTTTTGGCTGGTGTAGGCTAGACAGAATAGATTTCATATGCACGATTTGTATGATTTGTATGTGGAGCACAATACGAAATGACTGGGAAGATTGAGGAGTAGTTAAAAGGCAGGGTTCATTTACGATTTTTTTGCAAATTGCTAAGTAGTTTAAACAAAAAAACACCGACTTCGAACGCCCTTAATATAATTTAATATAATATAATATAATATAATATAATATAATATAATATAATATAATATAATATAATATAATATAATATAATATAATATAATATAATATAATATAATATAATATAATATAATATAATATAATATAATATAATATAATATAATATAATGTAATATAATATAAAATAATATAATATAATATACGTTTTTTTATACTTACATTGTAGTTTTTGATTGAAACGAAAAAGTGAAAAAGTGTGGTTATTTTCTGTACTCTTTACATTACACGTAAAGAAAAAGAGAGATAACTGTTCCAATCAATACCACGCCCTAACATCATCTAACCTGACGGTATAATAACGCAATGGAGAACTGACTATCCATCTTAATGCCGGAACCCATGAATGAATGCTGTTAACATTGACGTTTATCGAATCATAATATGTACGTTTATCCGACGCTCTTACGATAAAGGAAAACATCGTGAGGGAACTTGCACACGCCTGCGAAGAACTGGGAGGTTGAGTGTGAAGTCGATCAGCCTGCACTGGGCCCGATCAACTGAGGCCCGATCGCCCTAATTCAGGGTAGGCTCGAGCCCCTCGGTAGAATGGAGTAGAATGGAGGGTAAAGTGGAGTGTAGAGTGGTGGATAGTAGAGTGGAGTAAAGAGTGGGGAGGAGTCGAGAGTAGAGTGGAGAGTAGGGATAAATCAAAACAGTTTCTTTAACCTAAATGACGTCGTTGAAAAACATATCAGTAGAGGGTGCAATCTCCCTCTACTTGGCATTTACACCTACGCCTCTCCTTTATTTGGTATGAAAACCTACGCATTTTCCTAGGCGTAACCATTAGCCATTATTTGTTCATTGACCCTTGACACTTTATCTCGTGGAGATCGTGTGACGTCAGGTCATTCATAGCAGACTTTTAGCAACGCCTACTACTTCATTCAGAAGCCCACTTTATTGTATGACTCACCATTAAATCCTGCATGGTGAAAAAGGATATTACCTAATACCTAATAGAAGTTTTATTCCCAATCATAGAAGTAGCTTAATATTCATTAGCTATTGCGGTTGGATAACTTTCAATAGACAATAGCGACCTCTACTAAAGATCATTAGAACTAAAATGAAATTTAATTTTTGGTAATGAAATAAAAATTTATTATTTATTATTATTATTAAAATAATAAATAGTTGACTTGCAACAGGACTGTGGGCTGGACTAAAATCTTTTTTATTGCCCTTGTGACGACTTTAGATGGAGCTTTGTCAAGCTACAGTCTCATTTGTGTAGTGTTTTTTTACAGGGATAGTTGCTGGGGTGGAAAGTGGCATAACCTACTTTTTATTACGTAAAAATAGGACTAAATTATTTTTTCAATCATTCTTATCGCAGCACACAGCAGGTTGTCGTGTCGTTATTTTTTGCTCAAATATAGTTGAGGGGAATTATCACAGCCTGGCATACTAGTTCCCGAAAGTTCTGGAAAAACCTCATATCCACGATCCACACACCCGCAAAGACAGTCACGAAAACAATGTTCACGGGGGCGAAGCCGCGAGTATTAGCGGTAATTACAATAAAATATTATCTCGCTAACTCTAACGGCCCTTTTTCATCAAACTTCTTAAGTTGGCAACATGATATTAATATGAATTTTGTTTGACTTGGAATCAATTGTTTCCTTTGGTTAGTAGTGGTAATAGTTTGGTTAAGGGATTCGCTGTGCCCTTCTAACCACTGAACTGGATGCCAATAAATCGGTCTAGAGATGATTTGTTTCAAGCCATAACGACAGATATCCATCTCTTCATAAATGGACTGAAAAGTCCACGTCCTTGCCAATTAATCCTCCCATTCACTTTCATTCTAGACGAGGTACTACAAACGAGACGTGATGCGATACTGATGAAATGGTCTCCGGTATGGGCATGGCACTTCCTGAATCCTTTATGAATTAGTATTATCTGTAAAGTAACCACCTCCATGGCGTAGTAATTAGTTCATTTGCTTTACTAGGAGGTCGTCAGGTCGAGTTCGGGGTCTACTTTTAAGAATCGGTTTGATTGATGGTAGGAAATTTTCTAAGCCCTCCTGGCTCGCTACCAACGTCTTATGTATGTCATGCCGCTCAATATCAATGTTTACATTGTTGGCATTAAGATAGACAGTTCCCCAACCAAAAATTAACAAAAAAATAATTGTACTTGATTCTTGCAATTGAATTCGATTTTTTGACGTGTTTAGTGTTTCCAATTATTTCAACTTGAATCTGTTACCCATCCTGAGAAAAGGGTCGCGACAGACGCACAGACGGACAACAAAGTGATCCTATAAAGGTCCCGTTTTCCTTTTGAGGTACAGAGACCTAAAAATAATGAACAGCCCTTCTTTTGAGGTTAAGGTGGAGACATATATAACATTACTAGAAAACTATTCACGGAATTGCTTTTAAATTTAGTATCTTCACATTTCTGTCGGCCTTCTGCAGCTCCTCAAAGTCCATCCCTTAGCAACGTTGGACCACAGATAATCAATGTTCAATGCTCAATATAAATAGTCCCACAGCATCCTCAGGAAGCTGAATTGGGACGACACAGGTGAGTTTCTTTGGCTGTCGGCCAGACTGAGTCACTGGCACAACCCGATCAGACATCCACACGATTAAAATTTTTACTTGCAATCTCTTTATCCCTGCTAACGATGACTTTCCCAAGGAAAATTATAGCGTCCGATTCCGACATCAAATGATGTGATTTTTCTATGCCCACCACTTCATGCCACTTCTTTCTTCACTGAAAGCCTATGATCCTCTTCTACTTCATCAATCATTGATAAATATTTAGAAGATCCAACGGGCGTTCTTCTAGTTAATCTTCCAGCGTTTGCTTTACCACATTTGACTTTTCTTCATTTAACGTGTAGGTATATGTAAGCATCTTAGGGGTTGGAAACCTGTGTGTTCATCATTGCCTTGCGGAAGGTCATTAATTGGCTACCATTTTAAAAACTTATAGTATGTTTTTAAAGATCAAGCTAATGTTTGAACTTATTTGAGACTAAAAAAATATATAAAATGGTCCTTCGACAAGCACATAGTGAAATCTTGTCGTGGACTGTAAAAATGAATGCAAAATTATAGTGCACAGTATACTGTTGTCCAATAAAGTGTGAACTCTGAATATTTGGCTCGGCACACCCCACTAAACCATGTTTAATTGGTTCCGTTACATTTATTTACCAGCTGATATCTACCGCTTAAAGTTGAAAATGTACTAAAATAGGTAGATGAAGTAAGTTTAGAAAATTGTATCTGAATAAATCCCATAGATTAATTAGACAAGTCAAGATGTACAAAAATGAAAAATACTATGAAATAAATAGATTAAAACCGAAGACAAAACTAGCATTACACATATTAGAATTTTGCTAGCAAACGGTAGAGTCATGAGTTGCTAAATAATTTAGAATAAAAGCAAAAAAGATTAAACTAACATTCTTTTTTAATACTGTAATAGCGGAAAAAAGAGTGCTAGCATAAATCTGTAACACCAGTATCATAAAGCTAAACTTATTTATTTATTAAGCTATCAAATCGAAAGTGATGCTTTAGAACTAACGATGGATATAAATATATTCGGTAATTAAAGCTGAGGCAGACAGCCGATTGGTTCAAAATAAACTCTAAATTTATTTTTAACAACACCACAATAGATACAGCGACTGAAGCGTGCGAGTAGATGGATTGGTCTGACAGTTGTGTCACTTTTTATTTAGGGTCGTTTCAAAAAAACACATTTCAATTGACTTTATATCGTTGATCTTAAAGAATTCCAAAACTTACTTTAATTTTAATAAAAAAAACTATGATTTGAACTTCCTCTGTACGCGTATCGTAAGAAAATAAGAATGAAGATGCATAATCCTACCTTAGAATACGAAATTTGGACTGGTCTTTTATAAATGTCGAGCTGCTGTCGAATTCGTGATTTTTTTTGTATTCTATCTATCCAGCAACATAAGTATGCACAGATCGCTAAAAGTATGTTTGGCTCATACATTGTAAAACTAATAACAACCTACTATATTTTCTTGTATTTATTTTTACATCTTTGTTTAGGAATCTCTTAAATATTGAACCTGTAGTTTTATAGCATACCACCTACCATAAATGCGGCCTGTGTGTTCCGTCTGATAAACTATAAACTGCGTTTAGTCTTCATCGAGGTGATTGGTAGCAGGGGCCTAAACAAGCTGATCTTAAGACTGAGACTCAAATTAAACCAGTTCCTTCTTTTAAACTTTTAGGATTATTGGTAAGAGTCTTGAGTTTTTCTTTGTTTTCCGTTAAAACTTTGTATCCGCTACGGATACCCGCGCGCTTGTCTGAGTTTCGACATTTTATCCGTAGCGGATACACGCGCGCTTGAGGTTGTTATTGCCATTAATATATTTGTGCTTTTTTGGTTTACCAAAAAAACATTTTTTTAAATTAATTATTTGAGTGCGTTTGACTGCAACTCACCTGATTGGAAGCAGTCAAGGATGGTACACGCAAACTCAAATAATGTCTATTCACTCTTGCCTTAAAGATCTCCAAATTAAAGAAATCCGGAAACATGCAAGCAAGGAGTTCCACTCCTTCGCTGTACACATAATAAATGAGGAAGCGTAACGCTTCGAGCAAAACCCTCCCTTCGTCTCGTTGACCGACGGTGGAATGGAGCCGGGAGAATGAGAAATCTTTTTTTGGAAGGTCGGTTTTCATCCAGTTTCTCTATGACTTTGCGTTGTCCTTGAAGTGGCGTGATATTCGTGCCTTTTTCAGATGATTATTTAAGAAGGAAAATTAACGGCTTCATGACTTGGCTTCAGCTCTTTGATTTTGTTTGTCCGGCAAATACGGTGATCTACTCATAGAAGTCATTTCAGTTTGTATGCAATTTTCAAATCAAGCAGCTCTTCTTACTACAACCCTGTGCTGTGTACAGTTCATCGTCTGGCTTTTATTTCTACTTCAAGAAGGTACTTATACTCAATAGTCTTTCTTTATTACTAATCAGCCTAACTTGGTTGATTTGATGATGACCAGCATCACATCAAACAAAATACGTCCGCTGCTAGATAGATGTAAGTCTCCCGAAGTTGGAGGGAGCGATTTTCATAATCGCCACGGTTGGCAGGCGGGTTGGCGACCGCAGTGTGTAGTGTTCTAACTATCGGCCTCAGGTAGGTATCGATGCCGAGTACTCATATGGTTACTCATGTGCCGAGTACTCAAGGGGCATGGTATCGATACCCAAAAAGTATCATTCCTAAAGCTAGTACTATATATCATCATCATCATCATATCAGCCACAAATCGTCCACTGCTGAACAAAGGCCTCCCCCAAGGATTTCCACGACGACCGGTCCTGCGCTGCCCGCATCCATCGGCTTCCCGCGACCTTCACCAGGTCATCGGTCCACCGCGTGGGAGGCCTGCCTACGCTACGTTTTCCGGTGCGCGGTCGCCACTCGAGAACTTTACTGCCCCATCGGCCATCTGTTCTACGAGCTATGTGCCCTGCCCACTGCCACTTCAGTCTAGCGATTCTGTGAGCTATGTCGGTTACTTTAGTTCTCCTGCGGATCTCCTCGTTTCTGATTCGATCACGCGTACTATATATCATCATCATCATATCAGCCACAAATCGTCCACTGCTGGACAAAGGCCTCCCCCAAGGATTTCCACGACGACCGGTCCTGCGCTGCCCGCATCCATCGGCTTCCCGCGACCTTCACCAGGTCATCGGTCCACCGCGTGGGAGGCCTGCCTACGCTACGTTTTCCGGTGCGCGGTCGCCACTCGAGAACTTTACTGCCCCATCGGCCATCTGTTCTACGAGCTATGTGCCCTGCCCACTGCCACTTCAGTTTAGCGATTCTGTGAGCTATGTCGGTTACTTTAGTTCTCCTGCGGATCTCCTCGTTTCTGATTCGATCACGCAGAGAAACTCCGAGCATAGCACGCTCCATTGCCCTTTGGGTGACCTTGAGCTTTCTTATGAGGCCCATAGTAAGCGACCATGTCTCAGTTCCGTAAGTCATCACTGGCAACACACACTGGTCAAAGACCTTAGTCTTGAGACACTGCGGTATTTGGGACGTGAAGATATTGCGAAGCTTCCCGAACGCTGCCCAGCCGAGTTGGATTCGTCGATTGATCTCTTTCTTGAAGTTGGAACTACCTAGCTGGACTGTTTGTCCCAGGTATACATATTCGTCAACAACTTCCAGTGTAGAGTCTCCAACCTTTAGAGGAGTGGGTGCGACACGGACATTTAACATTATTTTCGTCTTGTCCATGTTCATTTTAAGACCCACTTGTTGAGAGACCTTACTGAGGCCATCGAGCATTGTGCTTAGGTCTTCCATAGTCTCAGCCATGACCACGATATCGTCAGCGAATCGGAGGTGGGATATGTACTCGCCGTTGATATTGATGCCGAGTCCACCCCAGTCCAGAAGCTTAAAAACATCTTCCAGGGCGGCGGTGAACAGTTTCGGAGATATAACGTCTCCTTGTCTCACCCCTCGCTGCAACTGGATAGGTTTCGAGTTCTGGTCCTGGAGGCGAACCGACATGGTGGCGTTTTCATACAGGCACTTCAACACCTCAATGTATCGATGGTCAATTTGGCACCGCTGGAGAGACTGTAGCACAGCCCAGGTTTCGACTGAATCAAAGGCCTTCTCATAGTCCACAAACGCCAAGCATAGTGGCTGATTGTACTCTTCGGTCTTCTGTATAATCTGCCGCAGCGTATGTATGTGGTCTATGGTACTAAAGCCTTTTCGGAAACCGGCTTGTTCGGGAGGCTGGAAGTCGTCAAACCTGCGTGCGAGACGATTCGTAATGACTCTCGAAAACAGCTTGTAGACATGGCTCAGAAGTGAGATGGGTCTGTAGTTCTTCAGCAGGGTGTTGTCGCCCTTTTTGAAGAAAAGCACGACCACACTTCTGTGCCATGCCTTAGGCGTTTGTCCCTCGAGTATAACGGAATTAAATAACTTCTGAAGAGCTTTTAGTACCGGTGATCCACCTGCTTTCAGAAGTTCAGCCGTAATTCCATCATCACCCGGTGCCTTGTTGTTCTTGAGCTGTTTGAGAGCCATTCTAATCTCGTACAGGCTGACGTCCGGGATATCTTCGGTATAGTGTCGGGTTAGTCTGGCTCTTGGGTCTTCAGCCAGATCACTGACAGGCAAACGTGTGGTCTTGTACAATTGTCCATAGAACTTCTCAACTTCTTCCAGCAACTCAGTCTTAGACGATATGGTCCTGCCGTCCTCAGTCTTCAGCTTAGTCAGTTGGCTTTGTCCAACAGACAGATCTCTCGCGAACACTTTTGAGCCTTTGTTGTGCTCAATCGCCTCTTTAATACAATTTGTATTATATTGGCGTAAATCGCGAGTTAGGGACTTAGAGATCTGCCTGTTTAGTTGCCGATACTGAGTAGCGTCTTCAGAGGACTGCAAAACCAATCTGCGTCTTTGTTCCATGAGGTTGCTGGTGAAGTCGGAGATTTTTTTGGTTCTGTTTGAACGGCGAGTTTTAAAAAACTTAGACCCGACCGTTTGAACAATTTCCACGAACCTGTCATTATAATCGTCCACATTCTCGCAGTCTCCTAGGCATTCGAAACGATTGTGCAACTCGAGCTGAAAGCTCTCGGGGTTTTGGAGCTGGATGGGCGCTGGTCGGAGCGTAGACTTCATCAGTCGACATCTTTCTAGCTTGGTCTTTAGATTCAATGTGCCTCTGACCATCCGGTGATCGCTTCCTGTTTTGACTGAATTGATCACGGAGACATCATTGAATATTTGCCTCCTTGTCGACAAGATGAAGTCTATCTCGTCCGTATGTCCGTATGGTTCCCGGCTAAGAATAGGACCATCCCATCTCTTCCAATGGGTGTCGTAAGAGGCGACTAAGGGACTTAAAACCGGAGGATGGGCAGCAGCGTCTTTCCGTGCATTGCAACACACCTGAAATCAAACTGCGATCGCCAACCCGCCTGCCAAGCGTGGCGATTACGGCAAAACCCCCCCAATGAATTTCACACCCAGAAAACGGCCCCTAGTCCCCGGCAGCCCCGCTATTCCTGGCTCCGGTAGCAGTCATGGTAACGGCGGGGTAGGGGGTGCGAAGAATCCCCGGCAGATGCCAGGCTACCAAACCCAACGACCTTTGGCCCTGGCAACTTACAACACGCGCACACTGCGGACTGACGAGAAACTTGCAGAACTCGAAGAAGTATTGAGCAGGTTACGGTGGGATATCGTAGGTTTATGTGAAGTCCGAAGAGAGGGAGAGGACACCATGATCCTCAAATCCGGAAACCTGCTCTATTTCCGGGAGGGCGACCTACAGTCCCAGGGTGGTGTCGGGTTTCTCGTCCACAAGTCCCTCATTAACAATGTGGTCCAAATCGTGAGCGTTTCGACAAGGGTAGCATACCTTATACTCAGAATCACCAAACGGTATTCGATGAAGGTCATACAGGTATACGCGCCGACTACGGAACACTCCGACGACGAGGTAGAGGCTATGTATGAGGACATCTCTACAGCCTTACATAGCACCAGGACCCATTATACCGTTGTTATGGGGGACTTTAACGCGAAACTGGGCAAACGAAGCGATGGTGAGCTGAGAGTGGGGCAATTTGGATATGGAGTAAGAAATGCACGTGGCCAGATGCTGGCCGACTTTATGGAGAAGGAGAGCCTCTTTATGATGAACTCCTTCTTTCAAAAGTCGAAACAGCGGAAGTGGACATGGTTGCATCCCAATGGCGTAACTATATATACTGTGCCTAAATTATCAATACTACTCAGTATTCAATTCAGCCTTCAATCGGATGCGCGTACAGTACAATAATGCATTTCGCTGCATCCTAGGGTTGCCGTGGGGGTGTAGTGCGACTGGCATGTTCGCGTAGAACAAAGTTGAAAACTTTTATGAAGTATTGAAAAGACTCCACGTTTCCTTTAAGGAAAGACTGTATTAAAGCGATAATGCTATAGTTAGTGTCATATATAGTTATGTTTACATGACCAGTAACAAATATATTACTGTCTATTGACTGTACCATATATGTACCCACTAGGTAATAATTATTTATTTAATTTTTGACTGTATATTTCTATGGGACTTTGTACCTGAAAATAAACACATATTTAATTTAATTTAATTTTAATTTAATTTAATTTGCCGGGATCATTTAAATGGAGCTCCAACCCCTCATGAACTTCAGATTTTAAAAATAATTCCAAAATGCAATAAAATTTTAAATCACTGTCCGTGGAACTAATGCGAAAGAAATCATATTTGGCCATAAATTGATTTGAAAATAAACTAACTTAATCATCCTTCTAAACAGTATTTTGATGACAACCCATCATCAGAAAAGCATCAAAATTCTGGAAAACCGGCATCTGCTGAAGTGTCACTCCCATGACTGACATGACATTGGCAGAATTCTTTAAGAGCAGCCAAAACTGAAAGGATAGATATAACTTCGTAAATTTTTCACCATATTTGAAGTGTTTCCAGAGGGCTACAGTGTTTCAAACACAACTTACATTGTGCTGAGTCCTTCGTCTTTTTTCAAAATACTTCCAGGCCGCACTATTACATGTCTTTATGCCAAGAACGTACAGTCAAAGATGACCTACTATTATTACTAGGTACAAGCTAGGAACAGTTGTTCTTCTGAGTGTTACAATACGAATTTTATGTGTGTACGCAGCATTACTCGATACCGGTGATTTGTATGAGTACTTTTTGTGAATAAGTACCGGGCTGTGGTATCGAGTACTCAGTATCGAGTATCGTTCAAACCCTACAGGCACCCGTCACTCGGTCGAGCAGGCGAGTTAAGTACCTACACATTGGCGCGGCCTACAGGCCGCGTCTTGCTCGTCAGCGCTAGAATGCCGTACAGTCGCTGCCGCAATTCGCGCGCCGCCCGTGTACGCAGTCATAACCGCTAAGTGAGCGCCTGAATACACATTTTCCGTGTAATTGTCTGACAGTGGGAAGGAGTAGGTGAATAAATGCGTAGGTAATTTCGTTTTATAAGCAAGTGCAGTATCTGTTACGAAGTAACTAGTACCTCATCTGTAACAGTGTTGTGGTACAGTACGCGGAAAGGACGCCACTGTATCCATCCTCCCGACGCTGTTATTCTGCCATAACCCTGTTGTCAAGCTATGTGTATGGTAGGCACATTGCAGATAGGTTCATGTAAAGAGATACCTTGAACTGACGTCTCTATCAGTTTTAATAGTTAATATCCAACATACTTGAAATGTAACTACACGTCGAAAATCCAAAATACTTAATCAAGAGCCATTTGAAGTGCACAAAACCGCCACTATTAAATTATGTTTTATTTAACTTTTATAGACTTTTACTGAAGGAGTTGTTAATATTTTACGATTAACTCCAAGCTGGGCGACCACCGGGGCACCGAGTTGAGCATATCAGAACTTTACACTTTACACTTTACACACTGGCGCCTTTATAGCAAACTTTACACTTTACACACTGGCGCCTTTATAGCAAACTTTACACTTTACACACTGGCGCCTTTATAGCAAACTTTACACTTTACACACTGGCGCCTTTATAGCAAACTCTGGCGATAAACATTTAGTCGTAGGTTCTCGTAAACATTACGCATTCTTTAGTGTAGGAAAAGTGACGGTAGAAAATTAATAGCGAAAATTTGTACTCATAGGAAAGTTACTTTTAAAAAAAGAGTGGATTTTCTACCGCGGCAAGTAATTTTTGCGTGGAAAGAGATATTTTCTCAGCAAAATACCAAAACAAAATGTTAGAATGCCCAATAAGCACGAGAATCGGCCAAGTGCAAGTTGGACTCGCGCACGAAGGGTTCCGTACCATTTCAAGCGTCTATACACCTGTTGTCGTTATTAATATCGAGCAAATAAGACCTTTATACCCTTAAATATTTATTTTATACGGTTTTTAGTATTTGTTGTTATAGAGGCAACAGAAACATATCATTTGTGAAATTTCAACTGTCTACCTATTACGGTTCATGAAATACAGCCTGGTGACAGACAGGCAGACTGACGGACAGTGAAGTCTTAGTAATAGAGTCCCGTTTTTACGCTTTGGGTACGGAAACTACGGAACCCTAAAAACAACTATTAACAGAGCTTAACTTAAAATATTGTATTCCACAAATACTTACAATAGGTGCCAAGGGCTTACCAATTATAATCATCATATCAGCTCATATACGTCCCCACCGAGGGGCTCGAGCCTACCCTGAATTAAGGCGATTAAATAATATAAGAATATAATAACATAATTATATATTATAATAATATAAGAATAAGTAAAATCATTTTTTTAAGTTAGCCGTTAACTACTCTGTCTCATTAATGAAGTGAAACACTAATTGTATTTAAAAAACTTTTATTACAACTCGTATATCTTGAACACTTGAACACTTCAGCAGCCCGTGATTTTGGCTTCTCGAGGGATCAGCCAAGGTTTTTCGATCTCAGCTGGCAATACAGCGGTGTATATATCTCTGTCATTAAATGGATTAACTTGTATTTTTCGGGAATCACTGTGGTATTTTCGGAGTGCAATCGCGCTGTCGAAAAAATTGCTGAAATACTCGGACGTCGTTACATTTGCAACGCAATTAGGTCGCCAGAAGTCACAGTTTTATTCTCGTGTACGTACGTTTATTAAGAAACTTGAATGATTATTGCAAATACCTTTATAACAGGTATTTACCTATGAAATTGCCGATTCTGTTTTTGAAGTTCAATGCCAATTTTTATTGAAAATAAAAAAATAATTGTTTTTTATTATTGACCTTATGGTGACACTATTTATGGTCTTTTATTAGTAACTAGTGGCATGTTTTTCATGTTGCAATCCCCTGAGCTAGGTACCATTGAATAGAAGAAAGGCGCTTTCTTTGTGGTCAATTGGTGCAATCTTTTAGACAAGTGATTTTTGTTGAATTTTCCTGAAAGTGACGAAATATTATGCGGGGTATTCCCAAATATGACATTAGTAACGAAGAAATTGCTGCGATAACTCTAGAGCTTTAAAATTAAAAATGTGTATTTTTTTGCCTCAATGTAGGCGACTTTTTCAGGTGAAAAAACCCGACTTCATGGGGTTAAAGCCACTGTGCTCTCAAAATATTTAAACAATAGGCATATGTTTACCACCATTTAATTCCTAATAGTCTAATGCTATCTTGAGGATAAATTTTGTTTTATTAACGATTGTTCTTAATTTAAGTTTAATCTTTAAACTTTTTTATACAACCGGCCATTTCATAGGTAAAGACCTAATATTAGACACAGATTTATCGTGGACTGACCTAAAACGAATTCAATTATCTACAATTGACTCGGCGTAATCAGTGCTGAGTTGACTTCTAACTTATCTCCTGAAGAAAACTGCACATTCAACGGTAATTATTCTGCAAAGGAATAAAGTAATGTTACAAAAGCAGCAACCGATTGCGTCCTCACTGCACAGGAAAACTCGAGAACAGAAAATTATCCACACACAGGGGTCAAGTTCGCTTTGGTGGAAGTTATAGGGCTATAGGCGCACTCCACAGTCAGAAGTTTTTCAAGCCGCCTATATAATGCATCTGACACGGCTTAACGACTACAGCCTTCAACTGACACCACCGGCTTAACGTGCCTTGCGAAGCACAAACGGTCGAGAAAATGCTTATAATAACAGTAAAACTCATCCAGGTTATAACAGTCACGTCTATGAGATCGACCCCACCACACAATATTTTAATAATAAAAGTCCTTAAAAAAAGTTAATAAAGACGAGTGTGTTCCACAATGTACATAATCGGATATAACCAATGGATTCAGCGACAGGCTAACCTGAACCGTGTGTGTAGGCATGTATATGTATCCTAAAGCCCAACGTCGACTGTGTGTGTAGTTATCCTACGTAACGTGGGCTGTGTGTGTAGGTATCGTATAGCCTAAAGTGGCCTATATATGTAGTGTGTAGATATCTTATAGCCCAACGTGGACTGTGTGTGTAAGTATAATACGTAACATGGACTGTGTGTGTAGGTATCCTATAGCCTAAAGTGGACTGTGTGTAGGTATACTATAGCCTAACGATGACTGTATGTAGGAATCCTAACCTAACCAATTTTTACCGCCTTCGTAGCCCAGAGGCAAAAGTTCACTGGCTTTACACAGGAGGTCGCGGGTTCGATTCCCGGCGGGGTCATTTGTAAGACTCGGTTTGGTTGGTGGTAGGGCATTTTCTAAGCCCACCTGGCTAGCTACCACCATATTATCTAAGTCTTGCCGCCAAATATCAGTGTTGATATCATTGGTGTGTTCCGGCATGAAGATAAGATAGCCAGTTCCCCATTGTGTTGGGGAATTTTGGTAAGCCCGCTTCAATCTTCGGCAACATCGTCACTTACCACCAGGTGAGATGTTGTCAAGGGTTTAACAATTGTGAATAATAAAAAAAAATCTTCTGTTTATTTAAAAGGAAACCATAACTGACTGACTGACCGCTCTATTAACGCACAGCTCGGGCTAAAATTTGGCATACAGATAGCAATTATGTTGACGTAGGCATCCGCTAAGAAATATTTTTGGGAATTCCCACGGGAACGGCAAAAACGGGATATGCGTGGGCGAAGCCGTGGGCAACAGATAGAAATAAAAACCCGACTGCTTAAAGGTATCCTAGTCACTTAGGTATCAAGATAAACTTAAGGCTACAAGCTCAGTCAATAAAACAGACATACCTACATACATATATACCTATACACACACACCCCAAAATAAAATATAAATACACAATTTCTATTTACAAAAACCAATAAGACAATTGTCAACTCGAAACAAACTACATATTTTACACTGCACCAAAGAGTAAAAAATATTACTTTAAAAAGTAACTGCAATGAGAATGTTTATCCTCGTTCGTTCGAGTAAAAAATACGTAGTAAGATTGTACGAGTAAGTACGCGTAAGATACGCGGGGGGGGGGGGGGGGGGGAGAGAAGGGCAGAGAGAGGGATACTACGCTACGAACGATGCGCAGTTTTTGCAACCTTCGGGCATCTTCGGGTTTCCTTTTGACTCGAAAGGCCGGTGTAGTGAGAGACAGTACTGACAAGTAACTATTTAGTAATCTGTGGAACTGATTGTTATGCAAATAAAATAGTGAATGACTATGATAAAAGGAGAAGGAGAGCCTGTTTATGATGAACTCCTTCTTTAAAAAGTCAAAACAGCGGAAGTGGACATGGTTGCATCCCAATGGCGTAACAAAAAACGAGATAGACTTCATCTTGTCGACAAGGAAGCAAATATTCAATGATGTCTCCGTGATCAATTCAGTCAAAACAGGAAGCGATCACCGGATGGTCAGAGGCACATTGAATCTAAAGACCAAGCTAGAAAGATGTCGACTGATGAAGTCTACGCTCCGACCAGCGCCCATCCAGCTCCAAAACCCCGAGAGCTTTCAGCTCGAGTTGCACAATCGTTTCGAATGCCTAGGAGACTGCGAGAATGTGGACGATTATAATGACAGGTTCGTGGAAATTGTTCAAACGGTCGGGTCTAAGATTTTTAAAACTCGCCGTTCAAACAGAACCAAAAAAATCTCCGACTTCACCAGCAACCTCATGGAAGAAAGACGCAGATTGGTTTTGCAGTCCTCTGAAGACGCTACTCAGTATCGGCAACTAAACAGGCAGATCTCTAAGTCCCTAACTCGCGATTTACGCCAATATAATACAAATTGTATTAAAGAGGCGATTGAGCACAATAAAGGCTCAAAAGTGTTAGCGAGAGATCTGTCTGTTGGACAAAGCCAACTAACCAAGCTGAAGACTGAGGACGGCAGGACCATATCATCTAAGACTGAGTTGCTGGAAGAAGTTGAGAAGTTCTATGGACAATTGTACAAGACCACACGTTTGCCTGTCAGCGATCTGGCTGAAGACCCAAGAGCCAGACTAACCCGACACTATACCGAAGATATCCCGGACGTCAGCCTGTACGAGATTAGAATGGCTCTCAAACAGCTCAAGAACAACAAGGCACCGGGTGATGATGGAATTACGGCTGAACTTCTGAAAGCAGGTGGAACACCGGTACTTAAAGCTCTTCAGAAGCTATTTAATTGCGTTATACTCGAGGGACAAACGCCTAAGGCATGGCACAGAAGTGTGGTCGTGCTTTTCTTCAAAAAGGGTGACAACACTCTGCTGAAGAACTACAGACCCATCTCACTTCTGAGCCATGTCTACAAGCTGTTTTCGAGAGTCATTACGAATCGTCTCGCACGCAGGTTTGACGACTTCCAGCCTCCCGAACAAGCGGGTTTCCGAAAAGGCTTTAGTACCATAGACCACATACATACGCTGCGGCAGATTATACAGAAGACCGAAGAGTACAATCAGCCACTATGCTTGGCGTTTGTGGACTATGAGAAGGCCTTTGATTCAGTCGAAACCTGGGCTGTGCTACAGTCTCTCCAGCGGTGCCAAATTGACCATCGATACATCGAGGTGTTGAAGTGTCTGTATGAAAACGCCACCATGTCGGTTCGCCTCCAGGACCAGAACTCGAAACCTATCCAGTTGCAGCGAGGGGTGAGACAGGGAGACGTTATATCTCCGAAACTGTTCACCGCCGCCCTGGAAGATGTTTTTAAGCTTCTGGACTGGGGTGGACTCGGCATCAATATCAACGGCGAGTACATATCCCACCTCCGATTCGCTGACGATATCGTGGTCATGGCTGAGACTATGGAAGACCTAAGCACAATGCTCGATGGCCTCAGTAAGGTCTCTCAACAAGTGGGTCTTAAAATGAACATGGACAAGACGAAAAAAATGTTAAATGTCCGTGTCGCACCCACTCCTCTAAAGGTTGGAGACTCTACAGTGGAAGTTGTTGACGAATATGTATACCTGGGACAAACAGTCCAGCTAGGCAGGTCCAACTTCAAGAAAGAGATCAATCGACGAATCCAACTCGGCTGGGCAGCGTTCGGGAAGCTTCGCAATATCTTCACGTCCCAAATACCGCAGTGTCTCAAGACTAAGGTCTTTGACCAGTGTGTGTTGCCAGTGATGACTTACGGAACTGAGACATGGTCGCTTACTATGGGCCTCATAAGAAGGCTCAAGGTCACCCAAAGGGCAATGGAGCGTGCTATGCTCGGAGTTTCTCTGCGTGATCGAATCAGAAACGAGGAGATCCGCAGGAGAACTAAAGTAACCGACATAGCTCACAGAATCGCTAGACTGAAGTGGCAGTGGGCAGGGCACATAGCTCGTAGAACAGATGGCCGATGGGGCAGTAAAGTTCTCGAGTGGCGACCGCGCACCGGAAAACGTAGCGTAGGCAGGCCTCCCACGCGGTGGACCGATGACCTGGTGAAGGTCGCGGGAAGCCGATGGATGCGGGCAGCGCAGGACCGGTCGTCGTGGAAATCCTTGGGGGAGGCCTTTGTTCAGCAGTGGACGATTTGTGGCTGATATGATGATGATAAAAGATTGAAAAGAAATGTTTATAGTGTTTTAGAACGGTTACACGCTTGTCGTGCACGCTTCTACGCCGTAGTAGTGACATGATCAGGCTGTATAATTTCATTAGTGACATCCTTAACGCAATGAAGAAATCTAAAATTTGATAACAGTACACACATGAAGCATAAAAAAGCTTGCAGAGCCTCTATAATAGAAAAACACCCACATTTTTTTTCCTTTATTCTAAGTACACATGCTTACAACTGTGGGTGCCTTTAGCTCAAAAATATGTACACGTACATTGGCTTAAAATAAATGACTAAATGAAATGCAAGAATCGGTCAAAATAGTAAAGAGATAATTTGGTACCAAGTAAAGTGGCGATTAACTCCTATTGCGTTAAACTGTACATTAATCAATTGTTTTTGGGTCTCAGTCATGGCTGAGACAGTCATCACTAAAGGAGTTATCACTAAATGAGAATAAGAAGCTATTGAAATTATAAACGTTAATTACTAGAGTTTCATAAAGAACTATCTTCTGTTAATCTAGTGTCCCTCCTGAACCCGTATGCACTGTGCGAAGGCTGTGTTTTTCGTTAGCGCCCAGTTTGGCGCGGCAACTCCATAAACAGTTAGGTTCGCGAGGCAACCCCGTAGAATTGTTTTTAAATGACTCTCGCTGCGTACGCGCACACAGTGCGAAATATGCGCTAGATTGTGGTGCGGGCTTTAGGGATTTAAATTAATTAAGTAAAGGAGTAGATTTATTGACAGGATAACTGAAAATAACGAATCCAGTCTTAAAGGATAGGTACTTATGTTTTTTTTTATATCGAATGTTTAGAGATTTGCAGTACTCTCTTTTGATATTTTCACTTCATCTCTTTAAGTTGCTGTTAAGTTTAAAACTTTATCCACAAACAATGGCATAATTAGTCCTAACTTCCTTGCTTAACAAAATTTTTTTTTCATAATGTTTTTCTAAAACATCTAATTTGGGAATTATTTTGACAACCTTCTTCGAGATAAATCGACATTGCTGTACTAGCCAAATACATGCGGGCAGCGGCCGGCTAAAGTTATATGAAAATTCATATCTGTCGTGTTTTAGCGGTCAAATAAATTACTAAATATGTAAACTCATATCTGTCGTAATATTTAAAATGGAACATCTTTTACTCCAAAACATGGCAACCAAGGAGGAAACTCATCAAAGGTCTCATTTAAATTTCGAACTGGTTTGCAAAAAGAAAGCTGTGTATTGAAAAAACAGAACACATTGGCACGTGAAAAATTACAGTTGTTCGCTGTTCGTCATTGATTCTGCCTAGGTACTACTTAGTTTTAATTTCCGCGTATTATTTGAGAAAAGTACTATACAAACCTTGGCCACAACTAGGCATTGTGAACTTACGTATGTGTGTGCTTCGCCTCGGCCCACATTCACACCTTCGTACATCAGTGCTTCTTTTGATGGCCGCTGCAGTAATTGAAATTTCAGAAATATCTAGTGTTTTATCAGATGTTTATCTTTTCATGTAACATTTATCTGAAAGATGGGTAAAGGATCGATAGCGCCCCTGGCTCCAGTAGGTATTGTAAATGTCTTTAAACATAAGTCAATACTTTCCATTAGCAGTGGGCTGCATGAAAAAAGATGTAATTGTACCTGAAACATTTTCCACTCAAAAATTGCACCCTTATTCCGCGAACGTAGTACCGTCGGCAAAATCAATACGATCTTTTGTCCATCCTCAGATGGAGCGGTGGGTCTTACGATAAGCGTCGCTTGCGCATCGCAATCAATCCACTTTAAAGTCAGTAAAAGTATATATGTACCTACGTTGCCGGTTAACGTGGGTGTTTTTAACACTTCTTGCTTGCCTCGATTATGAAATCAATTTAATGATATTGTAATACTCGTATTGGTATCGATGAGAGGGTGATATTGTAATATAAAAACGGCAACGCTAGACAGGTGTCCATATTAACATAATTCAACAATAAGTACATATCTTAGTTGTAATATATTTCTAGGGTTCTATAGTCAACTTGTAGTTCTATAGTCAACTTGTAGTTCTATAGTCAACTTGTAGTTCTATAGTCAACTTGTAGTTCTATAGTCAACTTGTAGTTCTATAGTCAACTTGTAGTTTCGCCACGTCGTCGCTGTCCGTCTATCCATCGGTATGTCACAGCCGTTTTGCTCAAAAACCTCAGCTATGAAGCTGTAATTTGGTGTATAATTAAACGCGCGGTAATCCGGCATCAGATTTTTTTCTCCTATGCCGGATTACTGGAACTGTAAGATTATATAGAAAGACGGCGGTTGCCTGGTGTTGCACTTAGCATCCCCACGGTCACGTGTAGGACCTTTACATTTACACCTACGGACGTGTGCAACGCGACCTTTATACACATCTGGAATCAGATATGTAGGTTTCCTCACGATGTTTTCCTTCAGCAGCAATCGGTAAGTATATATACGTAAGTTTCGAAAAACAACTTGGTACATTTGCCGTCCGGATTTGAACCCGGGACCTCTGGTTAGGAGGACCTAGTCGTTACCGGTTGAGCCACGGACACTTTTTTATATGATGATACAGACGTTGCAAAAAATCCTTCAAATTACTGTCATTTGGTGATCTAAATGTCAAGAACAGCATACCTACACAAAAACATTAAGAACCAACCCTACGGCAGAGAAAGTGCTCCTTTTAAGAAATTTATGAAGAAAAATTTGAATAAATATGTATTATAGGCTATGCGTGGTAGCGAATATTAGCCAATTTGAGATGATCCCTATAATTTGACGAATGACGGTGATAGCGTGGCCCAGTGCGTTAACCGAATCAAAATATTTCACAGTTCGATGACTCGCGATTTGGAGGTCAAATTTTGGATTTTGTTGCCAACCAGATTTAGACATTTCGAAACTTTCACGGGATGAAAGTGATTTGATTAGTTTGAAATTGATTGATTGATTATTTGTTACACGCATCGCGTCAAAGGATTGTGGACTATAATTGGATAATACTTGTCTAGTCACACATGTAGAGTTTGTTCATAAAAGAGATATTTTAAAATTAAACCAAATTAAATATTCGTTACAGAATAAACGTGCAATTTAACAACTAGCATAGATATGAAGAGCTTGGCAAAGTAATTTTTCTCACGCCCCTAATTATCATCATATGAGCTCATATACGTCCCCACCGAGGGGCTCGAGCCTACCCTGAACAGGCCTCCGTCACTCCATGTACTTGCGCGCTATAATAACCTACCGCCCAGCCGAGCGTTCTCGGGCCGTTTGCGGACCCAATTCAGTGCGGTTTTCACAAACGAAGCGCACGCACGTATTTCAATTTAAATCGTTTCGTTCGTTCGTACGCGTACCTACGATGCCGTCTGGTGCCTTATGTGCTGTAGCATTCAACAATGTGCAAAGCATTCAACAAAACATCGTCTTTTTATGGAAAGTTAAAAGTACTAACAGATGCGTTTTATAATTATGTAAGAGAACTTGAGACTATGTTTATTAATAATTTTGAAAAAAATATAAAACAAAGGCCGGGTAGTACTCTTTATGAAATTTTAAATACATACATTTTGATTCTCCCCGCCCTTGTTTCCCAAAACAATATCTAATAAAACTTTTTAGTAGATTCAGGATTTTTGCTACACTAAAATTTAATAACCGAGAATTTAGTAAGGGTAAGAAATTAATAAAAAAATATATAAAAATAAAACACATATAACTCTTAAAGATTTTTTTCATTTTACTTACACACTGACCTCTAAAATTATGTGTTATCTAGATGTATTGCACAGTCAGCACCAATTTATAAAAAAATATATATTTTACTTGCTGTTGCCCACGGCTTCGCCCGCGTAGAGGTATGAAAAATTGATAAGGACCTATTCACAGACCTACCCGATATGCACACAAAATTTCATAAAAATCGGTCCAGTCGTTTCGGAGAAGTATGGTTACTAACACTGTGACACGAGAATTATATATATATACTAGCTGTCCCGGCGAACTACGTACCGCCTTACATTACATTACACTGCCCTACCCTACACTACACTACCCTACCCTACACCACCCTACCCTACCCTACCCTACATTACCCTACCCTACCCTACATACACTACACTACACTACCCTACACTACACTACCCTACACTACACTACCCTACCCTACACTACCCTACCCTATCCTACATACACTACTCTACACTACACTACCCAACCCTACCCTACACTACCCTACCCTACACTACACTAACCCTACACTACCCTACACTATCCTACACTTCACTACCCTACACTACACTACCCTACCCTACACTACCCTACCCTACTCTACACTACCCTACTCTACACTACCCTACCCTACACTACACTACACTGCCCTAGCCTACCCTACCCTACCCTACATAAGAACCTTCTCCTGACTATTGTCATTGTTATTACGAACTCGACAAAAAAAGAATTAGCCAAATCGGTCCAGCCGTTCTCGAGTTATGCGCTTACCACATTTTGCGATTCATTTTTATATTATAGATAGATAGATAAATGATACAATTTTAAACTACCACCTATAAGTCAAAACATATTCACAGTTCTCAATAACATAGACACAAAAAGTTATGTTAATTTAATTTTATCGAAGAGGCAGCCCTGCGATCGCGCGGTGTGAAGCAAGTACTGCGGTTGCTGACGCGATGTAGTAGGCTATTATAGCAGTAGGTATTGGAAATTTACTACTGAGTGAAGTATCTGTTACGTAGTAACTAATAAGTAATCTGTGCCCTGAATTAGGGCGATAGGGCCTTAGTCGACCGCGCGGACCCAGTGCGAGTTGGTCGACTTCACACACAACCTTCGAGTTTATTCGCAGGCGTGTGCAGGTTCCTCACGATGTTTTCCTTCACCGTAAGAGCGTCGGATAAACGTACATATGAAATCGAAATTCGAAAACACATTGGTACGTGGCAGGATTTGAACCTCCGGACAGGAAGGTAGCGGCCCTTGCCATAACGCCAACGACGCTATACGCCTATACGCTTACGCCTATAAATAATGAAATTATCCATTTGCTTATTTGGAGCTACGAGAGTAAAATTGAATGTAAATCCATTGTCACAACTCGCAGAAATTGCAAGAGAGTTCAAGTCTTCCTATTTCTAGAGAGTTTAGTATAAAAACGCGGAGACGTGCTATAAAATGTATCTTTTGCGTTTATTTATAAAGCTTTGGCCTAATTTCGATTTTACTAATAAAAATATGAGCAGGATCTATAATTTCTACGAAAAGTCTTCGTTGATTCCGTTACTTTGCACAAAACTAATGGAAGATATACAGGCCGTAACAACATTGGTGTAGGAGCCGTAAACTGGGGCTTCTACTCGTCATACTGGACAACTCTCCCCAAGGAACCCATGGTTAATTCGCAAAAAAAAATGTTGACGCTCCATACCAAAATGCACAAAATTAGTCAATCAGCTGATCGTTTTGTATGAAGAGTTCAATTTTTTTGCGATTTTAGCAAACTTGTAGAACAAAAGTTGTTTAGTTTGGTGAGTAGAAGCCCCGCGCCCGGTTAACGGGACCCACACCAATTTTGTTACACCCTGTGTATTTGTAGACTATCACTAATGTTACACACAGTCATCTTCGACGAAAATTATTAGTAATTAACATAATATTTACAGAAGTTATATAATAAAAGTGTCGTATTTAGTAGATTTATGTATTGTACACAGAAGAAAACTAACGATCAAAACAAGGATTAACTGATTTACATTGTTTTTTTTTTATAAAAAATTGTTATTTTTATTTTAAAACAGAAGTAAAATTAAGTCTGATAAATGTTGCACATTAGAATTATTTTAAAAACAAATGTTAGAAATCTATTTAACTGCACACCACTAATGCATACAAATTACTATCCATGAAATATTATCAAAACAAGTACCTATCTATAATCTATCTATAATATAATAAAACTGTAACGGGGCCGTGTCTGTACATGAAATATTTTTGGAAAATAATAACTGTGGTGGACATTACTAACGATACAGAGGCCAAAACAACAACTTTTGGAATTTTTGTCTGTCTGTCTGTCTGTCTGTCTGTCTGTATGTTCGCGCATCACGCAAAAACTACCAGGCCGATTTTGATGAAATTTTGTATGGTGGTTCCTTATAGCCCGGGTTAACATATAGGATACTTTTTATCCCGGAAAATTCAAGAGATCCCGCGAGAAAATCAAAAGTATTCATTTATAGTATGGCTCACCTCGCAAATGTGGCTTGACCTATTACAATCAAATTTTACACGTTGATACCCTTATCGCGAACTAAAACTGGGACATTGTGAATCCCAAAAAAATTAGGGTTCCTACAGGAATGCAAAAAATTGTATCTTTAGAATGACTCAACGTAACAATATGAAACCTTTACATTGGGATGGGGTTTTTTGACCATCATTGTATAGTCGGTTATTCTTTATCCCGGAAAACTAAAGAGGTCCCGTGGGAAATTATTTATCGATACTTACAATAATAAGTATAGAGTACTTTTTCAACATATAAGCTACACATACCACACATTATAATCATAGCAGCAAAATGTCAATAGATGGCACTGCAGGAATAATAAAACGCGCTTAAGTTGTGTTAAAATATTAAAATATTATTTCATACTTTTGAGTGGATTTCTTTTATGTATTTTTCAGCATACGCTTTTTACACAACTCTCTGGAACTATGGCACGTAGCGATGTGTTTTATAGACGAACAGATAGGTATTTTTTTATAGATTGCAATCGTGTAAAAAAATTAAAAACACATAAATCGAGTTTAGCTTCTTTTAACAGGAGGCACAGATATGGGAACTCTTCTGACGGCGACTATTTGCATGTGGCAGTTGCTCTCCGCCTGCAATATCAATATCTGTGAACCTCATCAATGTATTTGCGGGTCCACGGTGGAGGCAATTGGCCATCACTCACTGAGTTGCAGTCGTGTTTGTGAAGATTCCCACGTCACCAATTCCTTAATGACCTCATTCGGAGGGCACTGGTCTCGGCCAGATGGAATATTCCATCTTTGATGCAGCCGCCGGCCGGGCTTTAGTCGATCTGATGCCAAAAGGCTGGAGGGTTTAAACAGGTGCTATGGCAGAGAGGAACGTGTCTGCTTTGGGAAGCCACTTTTTCTGCCTCACTGTACGGTACTGCTGCTCAATTTTCGGCGAGAAAGAAGCATAATAAGTACTCGGTCTTGGAGGCAAATTACTGCTTTGTGCCGCTGGTCTGTGAGACAACCGGCTGCTGAACCCTCAGAGGCCTTTGCCTTCACAAAGGAGATTGGCCTTCGCCTTCGAGAGAGGAGATGTGACGTGAGGTCCTACCTGCTGCTAAGGTTGTCTTTTGCCATCCAGCGCGGCAACGAGAAGTGCGTCTTGGGCTCCTTTGGAGCTAATACGACTCGAGTATTTGACCCATATTAATATTTTTAGGAAATTTTATTACTAGATTGATATAATGATTTGAATTAGTTTTTTGATAATATAGGTACCTATATATGTTATTTCATCATATCAGTTTATAAACGTCCCCACCAAGGGGCTCAACCTGCCCTGAGTTAGGGCGATCTGGCCTTAGACGATCACGCGGGCCCATTGCGGGTTGATTGACTTCACACATAAGCTTCGAATTTCTTCGAAGGCGTGTGCAGGTTTCCTCACGATGTTTTTCTCACCGTAAGAGCGTCGGATAAACGTAATTACCAGTATGCATTCGATATTCGTATAGATATTGATAAGTGGCAGGATTCGAACCACGGCCTTCCGGACAGGAGGTAGTGGCCCTAACCGTTTTGCCACTGACGCTCTATATTTTAATTAAGATTTAGAAATCCTTACTTAATATTATAAATGTGAAAATGTGTTTGTTTGTTTGTTACCTATTCACACTTCAACACCTCTATCAATCTTGATGAAATTTGGCATGCAGGTAGCCTGTATCACTGGGAATGAAATAGTCAACCTTTTATCTGAGGAAATTATCATAGCCCGATACAGTTCCTGAGGAAACTAAAACAATACTCTTTGTTCGTTTTATATAAAATCGTAACGAAAAAATAGATTGGTGTGATTTTTAGCACAGAGATGAGGTGGAAAATGATATAATTTACTAATAAGTATATCCTGACATAGTTCCCGAGGGATCTGGGGACAACTGTTTTCTACGCTCGCGCACGTCGGTGGCGTCGCAACGGAGCAACGGATTAAAGTGATTTTTTGTATAGAATTTGTTGAGGGGGTGGGAAGTGACAAAGACTGCTAATCTGAATAGCCCGATACAGTTCCTGAGGTACCTGGAGAAAACTCATGTCCACGCTTGCGAGCTGATTGCGGCTCGCGCACCACTCACCCTCAAAAAGGGTCATAAAAGCTATGTCCACGTGGGCGAAGCCGCGGGCAAAAGCTAGTGTATAATAAGTGTTTTATAAATATCTTAGAAGAATGCGTTGTTACTCAAATATTAAACAAATGATCAAATAAACAATGAACATAAAAAATGAAAAATTCAAATAATGTCATCGACAAACATTATCTAAGTAGGCGGCTTCCAAATCAAAGATCCCGAAACATGTGTAAAGAAAATATTGTTGCTACCGTTAACAAACCTTACCTGTCTATATCAAATGATACTGTTTACGTACGGACGGACGGACTGATCACAAAGGGAAAACTACGGTTTGTTTGTTTTTCTAACACCAGCGTGGATTGGGCATATCATTATGATAGAGATGAAGATATGGATTCAAACAAAGTTGAAGAGAGAGGTAAGGATTGAACACTTGCGATCACAACAGTCTATATTAAAGATGTGAGTGGAATACGAATTAGAGGTGACTGTAGGGATGTTAAAAGTATTGTACGTAATTAAAAAGTGTGAGTGTTACTACCGTTTTTGTAGTTATATCAGCTCATATATACGTCCCCATCGAGGGGTTCGAGCCTACACTGAATGAGGGCGAATTAGTCTTTGTAGTAATAAAACTAAATTCACAAGATAAAATCCAGGCCAAGTGCGAGTCAGACTCGCATGGAAACGGTTTTCTGTAAAACATTAAGACTTAAGATTTTCGTCTATGTATTACTGTAAACTACGTCAAAAATAGATAGGCTCTACATTCCATATTTTTTCAAAATTTTTCGCTTGTAGTTTTGGAGATAAAGTCAAGCGAATGCTGAATTTTATTTCAATGTTAATAATATTTATTTAAACTAAACAATTATAAAGAAATATATTTGGAATCATCACAACAAGCCCTCTCATTTGACATTATTAATTTTCACTTTACCCCCCAAAATCGACTCCTAAAATTTCAATTTATTTACGAGTCAATAACTCTAGATACATACCAGATTTTATGATTTCCTTTTTTTCATCGGATTTACGGAACCCTAAAAAGACATATTAAGATTAACCGAGAGAAGATAAATAAATAGATATAATACAAAGAATAGGGATAAAATAAAACTCCACCAAAAATCAAAACAGTTAAACAAACATGGGCATATAAAAAACGTTTTAATAAAAAGTCTTATAAGACACAAAACAATAATCACAGATATTTCACATAATAACAGATCAATTAAAGTTGATACCATTAACGACGATAATGCATACAACCCTATTGACAATGGTATGGCATCCAAAGCCACAAGTGGGTTAAAAGGTGAGACTGTCAGTATTACTGTAATTAGAGGTCGGCATACTAATGCAAATACCTTTGCGATACCATTACGACGCGTGAAGGAATCTGTCTCAAACTGTAACTCCTTGCCGAAACAGTTTTCATCAACGAAAATACTGAGGGACACTTACTTATTTACATTCACTCTTTACGAGGAGTTGTTGCTTCAAGCTTAAGTTGCTATTAATCAGATAGAGCCCACTCGGCCAATGGGCCTCTTAAGAAGGCTCAAGGTCACCCAAAAGGCAATGGAGCGAGCTATGCTCGGAATTTCCCTACGCGATGAGGAGATCCGCAGGAGAACCAAAGTAATCGATATAGCTCACAGAATCGCTAAACTGAAGTGGCAGAGAGCAGTGCACATAGCTCGTAGAACAGATGGCCGTTTGGTTAGTAAAGTTCTCCAGTGGCGACCGCGCACTGGATGCGTAGGCAGGCCTCCCACGCGGTGGACCGACGACCTAGTGAGAAACATGGGAAGCCGCTGCGCTGGATGCGGACAGCGCAGGACCTCATGGACGTCTGTCGGCTGATATGATGATTATGATAAGAGCCTACTTATTTTGAGTATCATTTCAGTTTGAGTAAAAGCAAAAGGATTAATATTCGTTGTGATTTTCCTGTTAAAATTATTATTATCCGTCTCATTTGAGAATAAGTGACTGTATTTCAACAGATTATTCATCGTTAAATAATCATAATGTTTCTTGGTATTGTGAAATAGAAGTATTTAGATGAACACGTTATTTGGCATAATATTTGGCACGATTTGAAAGAAAATTTAGGTTGATTTGCCTTTTGAAATTAGGTTTACAGGCTTTTTATGAATTTGCTAAATACTGAATGTCAGAATTTCAGACAGTCTTACAAGAATACGGAAAATCTCGGTCTTAATATTTGTTTAGTGAGTTTGATGGAGCATAGACCTAAGCAAGCTTTCAGTGCCATCTTTTATCTAAGTCTTGCTGCCAAACATCAATGTTGACAATATTGATAATTAAAGTTTATTTAACTTAACGTGAGCGTCGGTCGCGTAACGGCTAGGGCCGCCGCCTCCTGTCCGGGAGGTCGTGGTTCGAATCCTGCCACGCACCAATGTGATTTCGACTTTAGGTTTCATATGTCCGTTTATCCGACGCTCTTGCGGTGAAGGAAAATATCGTGAGGAAACCTGCACACGCCTGTGGAGAAACTCGCAGGTTGTGTGTGAAGTCGACCAACCCGCACTGGGCCCGCGTGGTTGACTAATGCCCGATCGCCCTAATTATAGATAGGCTATGAGCTAATATGATGATGATGAACTTAACGTTCATGCATTGATATTTTGATGGAACCAGCTGATTGAATAACTTACCTACCTTTCATATCACGAATAATTAGGTCTACTTTTAACCACTTCCATTCTCGAAGACTCGCGAAGACCTACAATGAAGTTTACTCTAATTCAATGAAGCCGCCGAAACTTTTGCTTTTTACAAAAGAGCCCGCCCTTCGTGGTTTTAAGACACCTTAAGCCCAAAAAGGTTACAGGTGCAAGTCGCTAATTAAATCTTACTGCAAACCGCATAAGGGATAATTTTATTAATGCCGAAACATTTAGGACAATCGTCCTTACCGACATCTCTTCGTGACGGCATGTCCCATGGATTAGTGATGTCCCAATATTTAGAGCTATCGATAAATATTTTGGCACTTACAGTCGATTATAAAAATATATAAATTGCAGTGTTTCGATCGGTTTAAGAAGTAACACACTTAAAGTCTTTTTTAGATCAAGCATTTGAAAACTATTATCAAACTGACTGTGTAAAGTCGAATGGACGCTGTAATTTTTGAAGTGAAAACTTCTTTAGGCGCGTTGGGCATTTTTTGAGATGGGAAAAAAATATTGAACTCGAGACACCGTTACGTTACCAACACTGACACAGTCACCTTACCAGAAAAACTCGCAGGGTCGAAACTTTTGTCAACCCAGTCGTTCGCTAGGAACACTCAGAGAGTTAAAACTTATAAAAGTAAAAAGTTCTAACTTTTTTCGGCACTCTCGGAATGGTTAGTTTTATTTTTCAACAGGCGTCTTGGCCACTTTACAACTAATAGTTTAAAATCTCAATACGTGCTACATCATTTATTTCGACGGCTGAAAAATAAATTTTGATTATCCGCATAAATTATTAATATTACAATAACAGCTATTAACTTGATTGTTGTTAATCACACATGTATTTAAGTTAAATCAAAATATAAACCAGAAGCAGAAAATTTAACTCTCTACGAAATCGATGAAACGTTAATTAATCGATATTCGACGGCACAATGAATCTCCCGACCTTAAATCGGTTCCAATCGGTTTAATTGCGGTCCGATTAAGGTCGATTATGGACTGATGGTAAAAACGGTCAGCTCCTAACCAACTGTTTAATTAGAGTATTTTGTGTGATCGTCCGTAAATGGATTTGGACGTGAAATTGTAATGTTATTGCTGAAGGGATGCCATTGAGCTGGTTAGCCTAACTACCCACCAATACAATAAAGATTATTTTGTAAGAGGACAAACTTGTAGGTATTGTTATAAAGATAAATGTTAATGACTAGCTTTTGCCCGCCGCTTCACCCGCGTGGATATCGTTTTAGCGTTCCGTAGTCAAACTATGAACCCTTATAGTATCACCATGTCCGTCTGTCTTTGTTTTTGACGGTCTGCCACAGCAGTTTAGCTCAAAGACTATCACAGATTTATAGCTGAATTTGGTATGTTTATGTAAATCCCTATATAAAAAGTTATGGAGTAAAATCTTTTAGGGTTTCGTTCCTCTAGGGCCTCTATTACCATTTACAATCTCATTTTACATATTTTGATAATCGCAAATAAGTCAAAACGGTACTTCCCGTTGACCTAGAATCATGAAACTTGCAAGAAGCAAGGTCTAACATTGAAAATTTGTAATTATTATTAAAAAATCGATTGTGAAGTTACTTTTGCAGTTGAAAAATTGACCTTGGTGTATAATTATGGATGAAATTTTTTTTTACTACAAAGTTAAGTTTGTCTTTAAATCCGATTGTTGTACCGTCGTACTCGTTGATGTTTGTAGGGCTTCGTACCCAATTGTTTACTGTTACGGAACTCTCAGTGCGCGAGTACATCTCGCCATTGGCCGATTTTTTACTAACACCATTCGGTACAAAGAAAATTATCACGGTCAAGTAGACTATCTAATTTTAGGAGTAACAGTCGACCAACTTAAGTAATTTTGCAATTGGATTTGTAAAAAGTTCATAGATTTTCCATACAAAATGTTCTATACCAACAGTAATAGTAATATTGTTTTTAGAACAGATTTTTTTAAGTATACCACAAAATCCTACTCTACGCGTGATCCGACATGCACTTAGCCGCTCTTTTATGACTTATCGAGAGTGCATCGTTCGAATCGTCACGTAAGTTATGAAGTTCATACCCAAATCTCGTAGAAGAAAGCACTTACGGTTTTTTTCCCGAATTTTTCAAACATTTGGGTAAACTTTTCCATTTGTTTTCCTTAAAAACCGTATTGGGACTATTACGAACATTAAAAACAAAAAGCCAAATCGGTCTAACCGTTCCAACCCGTTTAAGAGCATTTGCTTTTTACTTTAGAGCGATAAGGTATACCTATTTGTGTGGCAAAAAAAAACGAAGTTGAGATTTTGATAGGGATCGATTGTATTACACTAATACTCGTAGGGACTGAAAAACAAAATGCGTGTGTCTGTACGTTTGTCCGGTGCCCGAGTTCCCAAACTACTGGAAAGATTTGGGTAAAATTTGGGTTAGGGCAATTTTATTTTTTAAGTCAAGTCCAGCCGTTTTTTTTAAAATTTTCTCTTATTAATTTTTTGAGGGTTGCCACTATACTAAAAATCACTTATTAAATAGTTTATTCAAAAATTGCTCAAACGATTTTGATCTTCTCTTTCTCTCTCTCTCTCTCTCTCTCTCTCTTACGTTACTTCAACTTTACATGGCCTACAACACTCGGTAGATCGTTATTCCAAGAAAAATCGTGATAACTCACCTTCCAAACAAATCCAGGCTGTTTGTTACTTTTTCTCAAAAATGGCTATAATGATATAAATGAAACTGTCTGAATGTCTAGGACTTAATAAGTCCTACTGAATAAGGTTATTTCATCAAGTCTGATAAACTTACTAACCTAACTTTAGTCTTCGCTAGTAAGTGTAATGTTTATCATTGACTAGCTGTCCCGGCGAACATCGTTCCACCATACACTACACTACCCTACCCTACACTACCCTACCCTCCAATACCCTTCCCTACCCTACACTACACTACACTACCCTACCCTAACCTAACTACATTACACCTACACTACACTACACTACACTACCATACCCTAAAACCAATTATTTTTTGACTGATAATATTTTTTTATTGATGAATATCATATTTTAATACTTATTATCCTATTCCGGACGAAGACAAATGCAAAAACACAAAAATCATAAAAATTGGTCCAGCCGTTTTTGAGTTAAAAATGGTGTAACTAACACGACTTTCTTTTATATACAATAGATTTGTGTATGCATGACTACGACAGATGGTGAAGACTTCGCGAGAAAGTACGCACAGCGTCGCTGTACAATTTATTATTCACATAGATAGATATATAGAATAGATAACATGATATGAAGCTCAGCATAAAATAGTTATCACAATAAAGTATGGATGTTATTATTTAATCGCAGTTTATTGGCAGACAACTTGAAAAGGGGACATAAAAGTTGATCCTAAACAAGAAAATTGATGTGGGTATGTTGTAACAACAAGCTATTTTGGTCTTAAACAACGCTATAAAAAGTATCCCAGGTATAATGGAAATAAGAGTTAAGTCACTTACACTTTACTCACTCTATGTCTTCTTAAGGCTCCTCCGTCCCTAATATTAGCAACTCGATGCACGATGTTTTAAACATCGAACGAAATAGCTTGAAAATAAAGTTCTTGTCAGCTCGTACTGCGACGTGGCTGTTACCTACATGAATCGCTGCGAAAATTGTGGTTTTAAATTTATTATAAATAAAATAAAAAGGATTTCCAAAAAATAAGAATACAAAATCATTTTATATTGTTTTGTTAAGAAGTTTTGATTAAAATTGCAGCAGTTCTATGGTTTCAACTAGGAAAAAAAAGGGTGCATTAGGTTTTTTTATCTGTAGTCCTGTGTATTAAAATAGAATTAAAATCAAAATCACTCCTCATGTCCTGTAAATTACAATTTTTTTTTAATAAAAAAAATCCTTAATTGAAGTAAAAAGTGGTTAAAAAGTTGATCGTTGGCGGTGGTATAAGCCTTAATTAACGACTGACCTACCGGAAAGCAACTTCAGTTAACAAAGACTTAAAACCTTTTTTTGCAGCGACTCTCACCTGAAATAATGATGTCTAATATATTTTTTACGGTCGTTCCAGCTTTTTACGCTGCGATAAAAACAAATACGATAAAACGTGTTATTGCGAAACGGCGGAAAGTGTGGTACGCAAGTGTGACACGGGTTTTATATTTATCCCATTCAAAATAGTGGACGAACTAACCTAAATATTGTAGGGTTGTCATACTTAAGCTGTTAATGGCTTCTAGGCCAGTATTGGATGAGTTGATGACATAGCGACCTCCAAACACCCCTCCCCCCACCCCCCAAAGTAAGTTTAGTGGCTCTCTCAACAAGATCTTTATATTCTTCAGAGTGTTCCAGATTTAAATAGTTTTATAAGTCCCACCTATGAATATTGTTACTCTTTATAATTTAGCCAGCACAATTACCTATTTTAAAACGGGTCATGATTCTGTAAACTAGAACATGTTTTACAAACTTTCACCAGTTATAGTTCAATTTGCACCTCTGTTTAATTTATTTTTAACCCATCTTTGTTTTTTTCTGTTGCTACTTTCTAATATGGTTGAGGGGCGCAATAGCTGACTCTCGCGTTATACTCGTGACCGGGTGCTGTCTGTGTGAACTTGCCACTCTTGTCAAAGGCATTAATAACATTCAGTGATTTTAATGTATAACATCTCGTGTTATATTGTTTTCATGTTCTAATGACATACCTAATCTGTTTTATATCAATGATTTTGACGTCATTCACTAATGATTGTTTATTTTTTTATTATTCACAAAGGACATGTTATGTTATTACTATTTAAGACTATCAGAAAGAGTGTAATTTGCTCCTATTTTGAATAAACATCTTGAAATTACTAGTTTTTAAATGTGGTTGTTAGCTCTTTTTGCCCTACTACGAAAAAAGGAGGGTTGTGTTTTTACCCGACTACGAAAAAAGGAGGTTTATGTTTTTGACAGTCTATGTATTAATGTATGTATGGATGTTCATCTGTTCCCTCGTATTTCCTAAACCACTTAACTGATCTTAACAAATGTGGTGTCTTTGGATTTGCGCCATCATTCCGCCTATCATAGGATATATAGCAAATAAAAAAACAACTTGGCTGATTTTATACGTGAATTAAACAACCAAAACCTTTTTTGTGTCTGTGTATGGCATCGTAGTCCCAAACGGATGAACCGATATGGATTATGTTTTTTTTGTTTAAAAGGTTGCTTCATTATGCAGCCCGAATCGAAGGTTTTCTCATAGTCCACGAACGGAAAGCATAGTGGTTGATTGTACTCTTCGGTCTTCTGTATTATCTGTCGCAGCGTATGTATGTGGTCTATGGTACTAAAGCCTTTTCGGAAATCGGCTTGTTCGGGAGGTTGGAAGTCGTCGAACCTGCGTGCGAGACGATTTGTAATGACTCTCGAAAACATCTTGTAGACTTGTAGCTTCATTATTAAATATTAATTCATTATTAAATGTTACTTATTTGTGAGTATTCTTAGCGATGATTCAAGAAAGTCTGTTTAGCCGTTCGAAGATCATCAGCTCTTATCTCCATATCATTATGTATTTTGCTAGTAATTAAGTTTTTTTATTTATGTATATTTGGTGTGCAATAATAGTAGTTTATGAAACTGTTGCATAATAAGGGTTCTTAAAATACGAGCCGTATGCGAGTTTTTTTATAGCATTGCACGAGTGTTTTAAGACCAAATTATGTGCAGTTTCATACACTACTTTATATAATCTCATACATTGGGATTGAATCAAATAAAATACAAAGATCAAAGTTAAGAGTAAGAAAAAAATCCCACGAAATTCAGTAAGTACCTACAACAAAACGTGTCATAGCGCTGAATCCCAGCGCATCACCGGGCTTGCACTGAAGCGGACGGTGTCACAGACAGGTAAAAACAATGCTTTCACTGATCTCAGACATTTTTAAACAAGAATGAAAATTATCCACGAAATTCAGTATCTACAACAAAATTAAATAAAAAACCAACACATCACCGCGCAGGCGTTAGAGCGGGCGCTGTCACAGACAAGTAAAAATTGGAATGAAAACTTTTAGTATTGCTGTAAAAATGGCGCGAACCGCATGTGCGTTCCAATAAAAAAAATGATATGGAACTTCGTTAGTGACATTATCTCTTTGGGTTAACTTGTATCGTAATGGAAAAAAAATTACATTATAACATTATTTTTCTAACAAAATAATGTTATAATGTATTTAAAAATAAAATACGGTATTGTGTTTATAAAGTATGCCAATATAAACTCGTTTTGAAGTTGATAATGCGAACTTTACGATATGAGAGTAGATAAAGGATATTTATCTTATCTTATCTCTTTTCTAGTGAATGTAGGGATGTGAATAACTTTCAAAGGTCTGATTGATTCGAAATTAGGTAACTTTTTACGTCAATAACATTGCAAGAACATAGTAACCTCAACCTGATGCTGCACTGACACCCGGAATCTGCAGGGTACCCAACTGCCCACCAACTTACAGAAGACGCGTCGTGTTTGGGCTCATTGGAATGGTCTCAGTGGATGGGTTATAGATACATGGTGTAAAAAAGCTCCAGGTTTTTTTTAAAATTTTGAATTTATATATGTGACATACATACTTTACAGCGACCTAGAATAGTTTTAGCGAGATTTATTACCATACATTACTGGCCAGGATTTTCAGAAATATTATCCACGGGATCATTGTTGCAACGTTTATGTTGTTTATTTATGTTTATTATTTTATTCATTTATTTATTTATCGTGAGGAAACCTGCACACGCCTGCGAAGAAACTCGAAGGTTGTGTGTGAAGTCGACCAACCCGCACTGGGCCCGCGTGGTCGACTAAGGCCTAATCGCCCTGATTCAGGGTAGGCTCGAGCCCCTCGGTGGGGACGTATATGAGCTGTAATGATGATGATGATTTATTGAAATTATTTGCATAGTTTCGCAGATAAAAATCTAATTAGTAGGTATACATAATGCAAGAAAAACAGTAATAATAGAAATAAAATACGACAAGTAAAAAATAAAAATGTCCAAGTAAAATTAGTTGATATCACACTCAGAATGTGGCCGCCTCCGTGGCGTAATAGTCCCTTCGCTTCACACCAAGAGGTCGCGGGTTTGATTCCTGGCGGGGTCAACTTTGTAAGACTCGGTTTGGTTGGTGGCTGGGCATTTTCATAGCCCGCCTGTCTAGCTACCACTATCTTATCTAAGTCTTGCCGCCAAACATCAGTGTTAACAGCATTGATGTGTTCCGGCTTGAAGATAAGATAGCTAGATCCCCATTGCGTTGTGGAATCTTGGTAAGCCCGCTTCCAGCTTCGGCATCATCGTCAATTACCATCAGGTGAGACGATGCCAAGGGATTGCCAATTGGGAATAAAAAAAAACTCCAAGCATGTATGCAACATACGCCGCCATAGATGAGCAAAAACATTAAGTGATGTTGTGATTGTGACTCCGGAAGAGCATCAAGTTTCGTCATCATTCGCACCCTGCACAGTGACCACGACTGTGTCACACCCTGGACACTTCATAGAACGGGCCAGAAATGAAATTTCAAAAAATGGAATGACGGAACGAATAAAATGGCGGCAAAATCTATATGTTCGACAACCAAACTGTAACCAATCTGTATCAATCTGAGTGACGAGGGGGTGAGGTCGCAATCTAGAGACCAGCAGGGAGTGTCCATACTGTATGTTAGTACTCCTATGTATAGGTTGACTTTTAATTAGTTCTTGATAACAAAAGTACTCGTGATTACAAAAACTTTCCCAAGGAAACTATATGTCAAATCAGAAAAAAATTTTTGGTCCTCGATACAAAATAAGTTATCAAATCGGCAAAAATGTATAACGGGCAATATATTTTTTTTCATATTTGACATATAGGTTCTTTGGGAAAGTTGTTTGCAATCACGAGTATATTCATTCATAACCTTTGCTCTCAAGAACTAATTAAAAGTCACCCTATATATACTTAGACTGTGTTCTGAATACCTATCTTTATGTACGTTTTTAATCTGTTGTTAGATAACTATGTGGGCAGTTAGTGTCAGTTCAGTTCTTTTTTCGAAAAACGCAATCAACACAAAACCGTTTCCATCTAAAGCTCCCTAAATCAAAGATTAGGATCTTCATGGAGCAGAACAAAGTCGGTCTCGGGATAAAATTGAGATACTGTTAGTTCGTACAAAAAGCAATCTGAATCCGTTAGAGTTTGCCGAGGGCGCCTGCGCCGAAAAAGTAAAAAATCTCCTTGCGAAAAGCTCTTTGGACACAACAATTTATGAAACTTAATTTTAGTTTAAAGCAACTGTTATAGGTAAGTAAACTTCAATAACGGGAGCCTGAAGTTAATAGTTGATTTCAAATTATGAACTCTAAAATCATTTAGTTTGAAAAGTAAATTAGTAGTAAGTGGAACTACTCGTATAAATAAGTGAAGCATTTTCTGACCTATAATTTTTTATCAACCCTGCTGTCTTGTTTATGGAACTTTTTATGAATTGAGTCCTTAAATTTAATGTGCAGTCACTTATACCTTAATTCACCCCATCGCCTGTGCCATTGCTACCAAAAAGCGGCAGATCACCGGCTAACACAAAAGGTAGTAAGTCAGCAATGCCAAAAACCCAACTTTCGCCTCCCACGTTTTTTACCCCATTGTTTTTGCGGTGTTGCTGGCATTTTCGGAATTCTGCCATTTACATAAATGCCTCGCGAGTCTTTGTTCAGTGTAAGGCGCCGCAGAGGCCGCAAGACGCAACTTATAAGGCTAGACGGGTATACGTCTGTTTTTGTTCTTTTTGCTAATCGAATACTCAAAAGTCGCGTATTTTGTAATTTATTGTGTGTAAATGTGTTTATTTTATTCACACAATATTATTTTATTGAGTCATAGTTTAAACTTATAAAAGTTTTAGTTAATTTAAAGAATTAAAAATGTTAGTTATTTTTAATGTTGACCACTTCCGTGGTGTAACGGTTAAGTAGATTAGCTTCACATGAGGAAGTCGTAAGTCCGATTCCCGGCGGAGTCTAACTTTGTAAGACTCGGTTTTGTTGGTGGAAGGGCATGTTCTAAGCTAGCCTGGCTACGTACCACCATCTTATCTAAGTCTTGCCGCCGGCTTGAAGATAAGATAGCCAGTTCCCCATTGAATTGGGTAATTTTTATAAGCCCGCTTACAATCAGATGAGATGATGCAAAGGGCTTAAAAATATAAAAGAAAAGATTTTATTAAGCCGAGGGTAATCATGCATGTCTTTATTAAAATTATTACACCTAAATTGCTCAAATTATTTTGGAATGATGCCAAGAGCTTACTAATTGTAGATTTTGTTTCATATATTTTTTATTTGGAAATCAAACAGTATTTTGATGACTACTTAAAAAACTTATTAAAAAACTAAGTACTATCTATCTATATGTTTTACATGTACTTAAATAAAGTCTTGAGTATTCATATGTAAATAAAATCACAAACAACAGCCAGTAAACAATATATTATTAAAATTGTGTGATACAGATACAAAACTGACGCTTGATAGAAGATGCATAATAATAATAATAAACTAACGTCTACAAAAGCGCTAACGCATAATTTTAAACTTTTACTCTAATTTGAACGCCAAAAAGAATCAACCCGAAACAGGTCATCAATCTTTTAAGAGGCTTGGCGTGGCGCCGTCTTTACACTGACCCTAACACCCAATCGGTTAAAAAAATAAAAACAAAGAGTTGTAAAAAAGTATATATTGAACTAACCGCGCCGCTACTATAAAGAATCGCGGGCAAAAACTTTATAATAATCCGACCCAGACAAGTCCATCTGAACCGAGCGAATCGAAACCTTAAGTATGGAGACAGTAAGTCTGCGCTTATGAAAAATCACTTTTTGGTATTGGTAATTAGATTCTGACAGTTTGAAATCGGCAAAGAGGCCGACTGTCAAAAAGTCGGCGCCAGTGCCGCGGTAAATAAAACATAGGAATAAAATAACAATAAAGTGAATTTTTGGGGTTAGCGCATTTAGTTTTGGACAGATTGCGTTTCTGCGGCTAGCCGGTAGTTGACCTATAAATCACTGGCAAGGTCACGATGCAAAAATCAGTAAATTTAAAATTCCTTGGTGAATTTACCTCATAAAAAGTTGTACTCGCGCACCAAGATCTTGTACCACCACACTTTTCGGTACGAAACACAAAAACATCAACAAATAAAAGAAGTGAGTGAGTCCGAATGTTCTTTTCTTTTATTCAGTTGGAGATCTTCAGAGCGAGTCCGACTCACACTTGGCCGGTTTTTTTTTGTGTTACTGTAAAGGTTGCACTTTAACCACACTGTCCACAACAAGTTTAACGATTTTATGTATTACCGTTGACAAAAAAAAAGGCGGCCAAGTGCTAGTGTACTCATTTATGAATTAAGTACTTATAATGTTTTAACTTCATCGCTTGTTTGCTCTATGGTGCTGTTTTGCTAGAAAAATGAGTTAATGAGTTATCTATCTATCTATGTATCTAGTCGGGCTCGCGCGCCGAAGGTTCCGTAATATATTTGTGTCGTGTATGTACCAAAAAAAAAATCGAGCGAGACCTACAGTACTCGCATATGATGTGTAACATGTGACAAAATACTTTATAAAAGGACGGCAAAGATACGGCAGACTAGGCTGTATGGTCATAGATACCTTTGCCTTTTCCGCGCTTTTAAAGCCTGAAAAAAGGACGGCAAAGATACGGCAGACTAGGCTGTATGGTCATAGATACCTTTGCCTTTTCCGCGCTTTTAAAGCCTGAAAAAACGCGACTCCCTGGGACACATTTCCGTCGCATGGGACACTTTTCCGGCCCATTTCACGAAATCACTCCCACAAATTGCAGGAAAGCGAGAGCAAAGATGTTACACATCAAAAATATTTGTTTATTCAGTTAGGAATACTAAGCGCGAGTACAACTCAATTTTTTTTTCAACCAATTTTTATTATTAAGTAAGCGGCTCCTACGGTATTTTAAGTAGAGATGTACCTCAATATTAATAATAACAATAATTTTATTTATTTACTCCATTTTATTTGGTTTACTAATTTGTGTATGAATGAAACGGGAGGGGGTAAGGAGATACGAGCATGGAGAGAACTTAAAAGTACAAGAATTAGCAACGAAGGCAGGCATCTAACTTGTGGGTACCACTGCTTACTGTTCACAATTTTTTTTTAAATTCACGATTGGTAAGCCCTTGGCATAATCTCACTTGATGGTAAGTGACGATGATGCTCAAGATGGAAGCAGGCTTACCAAGATTCCCCAACGCAATGAGGAACTGGCTATCTTATCTTCAAAATATCCATGAAATAAGGTTTATTAACTTAAGTGGCAGTGGGCGGGGCACCGTTAGAGTAGTAAAGTGCTCGAATGGAGACTGCGCACCGGAAAATGTAGCGTAGGCAGGCTCCTCACTCGGTGAACCGACAACCTGGTGAAGGTCGCGGGTAGGCGCTGGACCGGTTGTCGTCGTGGAAATCCTTGGGCCTTTGTGCAGCAGTGGACGTCATTCGGCTAATATGATGATGATGATGAAGGCTCACAGTTTATTATGTAAAGTGAAACAACAGGAAGAAACAGAAAATTTCATTTATAGAGGTACACTCACACTTATACTCGTAGCTTCAACTAGCAACACTTTCGTAGATCCTCGTGAATTGTTGCGACGACGCGACGGCGGTGTTATATATATATATATATAGAGAAAAGAAAGAGAAGTGTTTATTTTTTATTTTTTAGGGTTCCGTACCGAAAGGGTAAAAACGGGACCCTATTACTGAGACTTCGCTATCCATCTGTCAGTCTGTCCGTCCGTCGGTCACCAGTCTGTATTTCATGAACCGTGATAGCTAGATAGTTAAAATTTTCACAGATGATGTATTTCTGTTGCCGCTAGAACAACAAATACTAAAAAAAACAAACAAACGTAATTTTTTGCTCGTTTTTGCTCTATATTGATAACGGCAGCAGGTAGACGCTTGAAATATTCACAGAATATTTAGTTATATATTCACTTTAAAAATAAATAATTAAATTAAAATAAAACAAATATTTAACGGGGGCTCCCGCACAACAAACGCAATTTTTTGCTCGATATTGAGAACGGCAACAGGTAGACATATTTACAGATATTTACAGAATATCGAGTTGTATTATTCACTTTAAAAATAAATAATAAAATAAAATAAATATTTAAGTAAGGGGGGCTTCTATACAACAAACGTGATTTTTATAGATAATGGTACGAAACACTTCATGCGCTAGTCCGACTCGCACTTGGTCAGTTTTTTTTTAAATCCACAATTGATGAGCCCTCGGCAACAGTTTCTCTTCTCGTACTATTTTTATTGCAAAATAATCAGAGTTTAAGTCACTGATATCGATAAACAGGTGAAACAACATTTGTGTAGGACAAGTTAACAGCCCATGAACATTCCCACTGCTTGGGGAACAGGTCTCTTCCCAAAATCGGGAAGGTTAACCTATACTCCACACACTTGGGCCAAGTCCGTGTTGCTGGAGGTTGTACGGATCTGACTGTCAGAAGTTTTACAAGCCTTTAATCTCCGCCTCCGTGGCGTAATAGTTAGTCAATTCGCTTGACAACAGGAAGTCGCAGGTTCGATTCACGGCAGGGTCAACTTGTAAGACACTGTTTGGTTGGTGGTAGGGCATTTTCTAAGACCGCCTGGCTAGCTACTACCACCATCTTATCTAAGTCTTGCCACCAAATATCAGTGTTAACAATTTATGATGTGTTCCGGCTTGATGATAAGATAGCCAGTTCTCCATTGCGTTGGGGAATCTTGGTAAGCCCGCTTCAATCTTCGGCATCATCGTCAATAACCGATTGTTTAGCAAAAGTTATGGATATCACAATAACAAGGCAAGATGAAGGTAAAATAAGCTTTCAAGGTATTTTGCTTTATTGTCGTGGATAAACAGCGAATATAACCTTACATTATAACCATCAAGTCCATTAGCTTCCATCAGGAGGTCGCGGGGGTTTGATTCCTGGCGGAGTCTAACCTTGTAACGTTCGGTTTGATTGGCGATTCCATTGCGTTGGGGAATCTTGGTAAGTCCGCTTCTATCTTCGGCATCATCGTCACTTACCATCGGGTGAGATGATGCCAAGGGCTTACCAATTGTAAATAAAATAAATAAAAATCTGACAGCTACCGTGATAGCTACCGACACCAATGGCGGCTTAACGTGCCAAGGGAATCACGGAAACTGGGGTTTGTACTCAATAAACCATCCTGCATGAAGTTAATCGTTCTGACCGGGAATCAAGCTCACATATTACGATTCTTTCGCTAGCCAACAAAAGCATAGTCTACGCTACGAGGTTCAAGTAAGTCTAATTTTATCTTCGTAGCAACACATAAACCTACTTCCCTTTCGTTTTTTAACCTTTTTTGTCAGTGTAGACGGTGGAAATAATTTTTAACCTATTTTGTCAGTGCAGACGGTGGAAATCATTTTTAACCTTTTTTGTCAGTGTAGACGGTGGAAATCATTTTTGACCTTTTTTGTCAGTGTAGTCGGTGGAAATCATTTTTAACGCGCTTTTATTAGCTTCACCTGTATGTATGTATGTTAGTATGTATGTTTGTAACCGACTCCTTTGCACTCGATTTTGACCTACTGTAACCGGACTGATTTAATTCAAACTTTGTAAATTTATCAAGAATCAGTGACAATATAATAATTTCATAAGTTTATCTCATTATCCAGTAGTAAAAGTTTAAAAATAAATATAGTTTAAAAAAACTAAAAAACACGCTTTTAAAACACATCAAACTAAAAAGTGAAAAATAATTCTTAATATAAGCTGAAAACAATAATGAACTAAAAATACTAGTATATTATTGTTAAAAAAACGTGGGGCTCTTTGTGCCATACTTTTCGTATATCGAGCAACACACGCTTTTTTCACAATAATATCCAATTAATAATCACTTTTCAATTAATATTCACGCGTTCGAAACCGCTGGCAAAACATGCATTTAAAAAAAATTGCCTATTACGGTTCAAAAGATGTAGCCCTTTAAAAAAACACACGCGGAGGGGTCCCGTTATCTGGTGCGGAACCCTAAAAAATGCCTAGCTCCTAGACTTGTATCAATCAATTTTCCTCGGCTGCATCGGCACTTACCATCAGGTGAGGTGCAGCCAAACGCACTCAAATTTTAATAAAAAAAAAAATCGAAAATTCATGAAAGCAATGATGATCTGATTATTTCATAATTTCCGCGCCTGAAACATTACGATAAGTGGCAGTAAGTGAAATACCTTTGTAATAAGACACCCATTCTTATGTGTGTACGTGAAAGCTTGTAATGTCTCATTTTGAATTCTAGCGCTATGGGAAAAGAAAGAACTTTGGTAGGGTTGGCAAAAATATTTCCGATTTTAGAGGTTCTGCGAAACGTTTTTTGATTCGTCCATTTCTTAATTTATTCTGATGGTGGAATAAAAGCTCAAGGTATTTGGAAGTGAACTTTTTATTGACTGTAAAGTAGAAAAATAAAAAATAAGAAGTATTGAGTGTAAACAGTTAAAATTCTGGTTCTCTCTTTTATCGTGTGACACAATGACCGTACTATCCAAATAATATCACTAAAGATTTTTCTCTATTTAAATAGAATATAAGGTATTTGGTTGACTTCACCCACAACCTGCGAGTTTCTCCGCAGGCATGTGCAGGTTTCCTGACGATGATTTTCCTTCATCGTAAAAGCGAAGAAGGTTGTGTGTGAAGTCGACCAACCCGCACAGGTCTGCGTGGTTGACTAAGGCACGATCGCCCTAATTTAGGGTAGGCTCGAGCCCCTCGGTGAGGACGTATATGAGCTGATATGATGATAACGTATTTGGTATTTGAGGGAGGCCTTTGTCCAGCAGGGGACGTCTTTCAGCTGATATGATGATGATGATGATAAGGTAATTGCCTCACAATTTTATCTGGTTATTATCCAACACTTTCAGTAAGAAATTATTGTATACTTAAAAAAAAAATTCTCGGAGACGGCTATAACGATTTGAATGAATTTTCGTGTTCGTGTAATGTTTTGCTTTGTAAGTCTATCTAGATAGGTGTCATCCTTGACAAAATACGTTTTGACAAAAAACTAATATTTTTTTTTCTTTTATCTAGTTACTCAAGAACAGTTGGCGGTGCATGATTGGAAACGTTCTGAATAATTTCATTATTTACTTTGTGGGTTCTAACTATGTCTCTCTTGAATAGTAAGTATCCAGTATTTTCTGCCATAAAAGGTTTAAATGAAGACCCATTATATATTATTATGGCCGTAATATTTTTTAATACAGACGATGCGAAGTATGTCACCTTAACGACCGAAAAACGTATTCATAATCGCGTCAAAAAATATAAATTTATAGTTTCATTAGGTCTAGGAAAAACAGGAGCGTGTCTGAGGCTGATGACTTTCTGTCTACTTTACTGTTAATTACTTGTTGTGATAGCGTCGCAAATAGTACGCCATCAGGCTTTGTTTCAACTTTGGAAATAAAAATAAATAGATAAATATTCTGGGACAAATCACACATGGTCATCTGGCCCCAAAGTAGGTGTTATGGGAACCAGAGACTGATATACATACTTATATACGTTTAAATACATACTTAAGTAGATATTTAACACCCAGACACAGAGCAAACAAATCTGCTCATCACACAAATGTTTGCCTTGGGTGATGGGGATCGAACCCACAACTCTGGGATCAGCAGTCAAGAGCCCTAACCACTGAGCCACCGAAAAATAAGAAAATCCGGGGTGTAACAAAATCAGAACAGGACCAGTAATTAACTGCAGATCCTACTCATCATATTGAGCAAACTGTCTCTAGGCACATTTTATAGTAGTAGACTCAAGTTTTTTAGTCAATAAAATATTATTGGTCAATCAGTTGATGCTTGTAGGAAGTCCATTTTTTGTGAGTAGTCTCTTTGGGAACCTTATTTAGTACTAGCTTTTACCCGCGGCTTCGCCCTCGTAGACATAATTTTTATGAGTGGTGCGCGAGCCGCTTACGTGAAGATTAGTTTTCTCCAGATCTGGCTATTTTGATTAGCAACCTGTGTCATTTCCCACTCCCTCAACCATCTCTGTGCAAAAATCACAACAATTCATTATTCCGTTCCGATGTTAAAGAAATTAACCAAAAAAAGACTATATTTTCAGTTCCCTCAGGAACTGCATCGGACTATGCTATTTTCACGGGATAAAAAGTAGCCTATGTCCTTCCCAGTGACACAGGATACCTGCATACCAAATTTTATCAAGATTGGTAATGGTGTTGAAGTGTGAAAAGGTAACAAACAAACACATTTTCACATCCTACTAATCCTACTAATATAATAAAGGTGAAAGTTTGAATGTATGTATGTATGTATGGATGTTTGTTACTTTTTGAAGCTTCAACCACTGGACGGATTGGGATGAAACTTGGCACAAATATAGGTTAGGTCCTAGAATAGGACATTGGCTACTTTTTACCCCGGGAAACGTCGTATTCCCACGGAAAAATCGAAAACAACGCGGGCGTAGCCGCGGGCGGATGGCTAGTATAATTTATTAGTAAGGATGATGAGTAGAAGCCGTAGTTAACAGGTCCTACACCTATCTTGTGTCTTTATAACTATATGTATATTTATGAGTGATTAATTATAAGTTTCTGCTACAATATTTAATATAATTTGAATAGCTAAATATGTGTGATGAATTCTGTATTGTATTTGTATGACTGTGTTACTCTTTTTACTACCACTGAACTGATTATGCAAAATTTTCACATAGATCTAAATTAAAAGGTGAAGAAAAACACAAAACACTTCTTCACTCCGCCAAATCACGAGGTGTGTGAAAATTGCTTTCTACGCTCAGCAGACTCTTGCTTAAAGACTTAAAGAACGATATATTATACGTATAATTACATACATAAGCAAAAGTTATTAAAAATAATCGACATATTAATTTTATTTAGTTTTAATTATTTGCTATCAGTATTTCAAAAATCAACTTTTAAAGAAAAACAATTCTTTAAACATTAATAACCTGACTGCTTAAAAATTATCCTTCGTCACTTAGACAAATCTAACGACACCTTGAACTTCAAACCCATCAAGCCGTTTAGGCTTCGGGCTCAGCGAAAGAAACAGACATACATACACACGAAAAACACTATCCCTCCTTCTTGGGCACTAGGGTAAAAAAATAGATAAATTACCTATTTACAGTTAACGACTCTCACTTAAACCTAAGCATAAAGGCAGACGCATGAAGGCGACGTAAATAAATCATAACACGTAAATAAAATAATAAATCATAATTATTTCCGTGGCGCTTGTCGCTCTGACTGTACTAGACGCGGCGCGGCGCGGCGTCTCGCGCGCTCGCTATTTCTAGCCGCGCGCGCGCCGCCGCCGCCGCCGCCGCACCAAGTTTGTTGACTCGACCCTACATACTGCACTATGAAGACTACTATACATTCGTATTGGTACCTAACTCTTTTCAGCATATGCTTGGAATTAATTAAAAAAAAAACGTGTGACACTCGGGGACTGCCGCGGTAAAGCTATTGCAACTTATGCAATTAAAATTATTTATTTATTTTTTATTTATGCAGTATTTACCAGTACCATATAGTTCTTGGGGCGCGTGATGTTTATGTAATAAATTAACATTGAGAAAGTTACACCAGTAAATTCACTAAGCCCTTTTAGTACCACAAATCGCTAATAGATGGCTTTTTTTAACTGTTTAAAAAAAGGCTTTAAGTTTTTTAGAACTCGTGGGGTGTTAGGTTATTTTCGTTACGGAATTTCTTGATTCGGTCGCCGCGCTCAAAACCCGCGATAAAAGCTATGCAATAGCTTAAAAATTCCGATTATTAAAATAGTAGGCCTTTGTCCAGCAGTGGACATTTTTGGCTGATATGATGATGATTAAAATAAATCCTGAGACTGATTAAAATAAATCCTGAGACTGATTAAAATGAATCTTGGGAATGATTAATATGAACCATGAGATTGATTCTGTAGTCCAGTGGTTAGTGCTCCTGCCCGCTGGATCAAAGGTTGTGGGTTCGATCTCCATCCAGGGCAAACATTCGTGTGACGAGCATTCGTGTGACGTTTGCAGATAGAACGCCGATTATCCGAACGCCGATTAACCGAATCGCCAATTATCCGAATTGCTCCTAAGCATAATACTTCTATTTTTGTTGTGAATTTTTATACTGTACTTTTTGTATTTTTGTAAAGGCCTGATGGGGTTGAAACTTACTCTGATCGAGATGTTCAAGTGAGCCCTATTGTAGAACTGTGTTTGTTAAACTTAATAAAGTTTATTCTATGTATGACAGTTCGTTTTTCTTTATTACCAGTCTATGTCCGATTATTCGAATCGACCCCGGTCCTAATTAATTCGGATAATCGGCGTTCTACTGTATTTTGTTTGTAATTTTGATGAAACTTTGCACTTTACTTTTATACAAAATTAGCTGAAACTATTTTAACTGGTGCTTCTACACATGCAACTGAACAACTTTTCCCATGGAACTCATAGTCAAATAGCAAAAAAAAATATGGCTCTCCCATACTAACTCGATCAGCTGATCAGCCAACTTCATCATTACAGCTCATATACGTCCCCACCGAGGGGCTCGAGCCTACCCTGAATCAGGGCGATTAGGCCTTAGTCGACCACGCGGGCCCAACTTAGTATGGAAAGATTTTTTTTTTTTGAGATTTGACTATGGGTTTCATGGGGAAAGTTGTTCAGTTGCATGTGTAGAAGCACCAGTTAAAATAGTTTCAGCTAATTTTGTTAGACCTTATACAGGGTGGGAAGGAGTATTCAGTATACCGACAGATTTTAACCATGGATTCCTGGTGGTATTATGAGTAAATAATGTTATATCAACATGGGTCTAAAACTGCCTTATTAACTTACTTAATTTCTGGAACAAAAAAATCAATTAACGATAGTAATCCCTTCTGAACGAAACCTTAGTCTAAAGAGTGAAAAAGAAAACTTCACCCTTCACGAACGACTCCGACAACATACGATAAACGACGAGTGAAGTCAACTTCAGTATGATACTTTGAGGCAACAAACGTCAGATAAGATTAAGAAGAAATAAAAATTAATACGTCATATTATTAGGGCGTGTGAATTATTTAAAACATTTATATCTAGAAAATTAGGCTTTACTGGCCCATGTTTATTTACTTTTTTTTGTCTAAATAGGCATTAAAATCTTTGATTAAAATCTGTCGGTATACTCCTTCCCACCCTGTATAAAGGGTAGTTTTCTATTTTAGAAAAAAATCTGGCGAACGTACGAGTACCTCAATTGGCTCTAACGGGTTAAATGAAACTTTGGTATTCCTCCGTGGGCCTTCTATTCTGAGTAGATTCAAGGTATGTATTTATTCAAAATAGGTGCAAATAACACTCTTTCTGATAGTCATAAAATAATAAAAAATAAAATAAAGACATTTGTGAAAAAACAAGAAATAAACAATCATTACATAATAACGTCAAAATTCAATCCTTGAAATAAACCAGATTATGTCATCAGAACATGAAAACAATATGACACGAAAAGTTATACACGGACAGCACCCGGTCACGAGTATAACGCGAGAGTCAGCCATCGCTCCCATCAACCATAATAGAAAAGTTATATGGTGTGGTAGCCCTCTATCCCCCATCCATGAAGAAGTTTTTATATGAAGGGCGTGCTTTTGAAGATATAAATGACTGGAAGTTTCGCCCTCTAGAAATTTCTAGAACAGCCCAGAACATTTGAGAGTATTTGAGAGCATTCCCCAACAACATCCCAGATCATTGTGGAACATTACCGATTATTCGAAGCATTTTTTGTATTGGTGGGGCAGGGGGCTACCCATTGATAGGGGTATAAAAAGCAAGATTTGTCGTGGGTTTCAACGTATCACATCAACTCCCTGAGCGAAGCGAGGTACCCCAGCTAGTTATATTATTAGTATAAATTGATGGATAGTGATGCCGTCCTGCCAAGTTTATTACTAAGGAGACAACTATATAGATAGATTGGTATAGCGCTATGAGATCGCTATTCAGCATAGCTATAGATTACTAGTTTGATAATAACATGCGAGGTATGTGATTTCTAGTCGCCACGACGTCGCCCAGCAGATATGACTGCAAAAAGGAAGAATGGAAGAAAAAACATACTGTGCCGTCTCCAAGTAATGATTGAGAACAGCCTAGGGAAATGATGATGTCTTTGAGGAGTGCCACGTCTATGTGAATTGATACTTAATCATCGAATAAAAAAATCGGTCATCGTATCAGCTCATATACATACGTCCCCACTGAGGGGCTCGAGCCTTAATCAACCGTGCGAGCCCAGTGCGGGTTGGTTGACTTTACACACAACGTTCGAGTTTCTTCGAAGGCGTGTGCAGGTTTCCTCGTGATGTTTTCCTTCACCGTAAGAGCGTCGGATAAACGTACATATGAAACCGAAATTCGAAAACACATTGCTATGTGGCAGCATTCGAAATCCATTTCGAACCACGACCTCCCGGACAGGAGGTAGCGTCCCTAGCCGTTACACCACCGACGCTCTCCGACTAGGTTATACATAATTTTATAATATGCATGTGTATATATGCATTGATATGTTCTAGCTTGAAGATAAGATAGCCAGATACCCATTGCTTTGTAGAATCTCGGTAAGCCCGCTTTTATCTTCGGCATCATTGTCACTTACCATCAGGTGAGATGATGCCAAGGGCTTACCAATTGTGCATAATAAATTCTAATCGGGAAGAACAGTCAACTTTATCAATAAAAGTATCTACAGACCGCCCACGGTGCCGCGCGTGCGTGGAGGCCATATAGAGACAGCTGCCTATCCTTCTGGTCTGCAGAGAGGTTGAGTATCACGGAGACCTAAGGATTCTCCCTTAAGTCGTCGGCAAGCAGCGGGAACTGGACTTCTTGGAGGAGGTGTACCGGCGGCCAACCACGCAAAAGCATAAGACACCTTGTTACAGAAACCAGCCCGTCTTTACAATTAAGTAAAATAAAAGGGTTAATTTAAAGAATAGTCGGTAGTTACCGGTTAAAAGTTTGCGATACGTAGGTAGGTATGAATTATGGTTAATTGCCTCAACATTTTGCCGTTTAGTGGACTTCGCTGCAACGATGCACCTTGCATTGCGTTTTCAAGGGCACAAACAAAGTTCAAAACCAGGAGGTATACAGGGTGTAACAAAATTGGTGTAGGACCCGTAAACTGGGGCTTCTACTCATCAAACTGAACAACTTTTGTTCTACAAGTTTGCTAAAATCCCAAATAAAATTGAACTCTTCATACAAATCGATCAGCTGATAGACCCGGTTCTAAACATTTTTGTATGGAGCGTCGAAATTTTTGAAGTGAAATCTTCTTTAGGCGCGTGGGGCACCAGGGACACTCGGAAGGTCAAAGCTCATATAACTGTATTTGAGATGGGAAAATACAATTGAACTCGCCACACCGTTACCGTTACCTGTTACGTTACCGTATCCAAGAGTATATGGAGGGTCAAAACTTATAGAACTATAAAAAGTTTTCACTTCTGCTGTCGGCAGGTTTTTTTTTGAGAATTGGCTATGGGTTCCTTGGGCAAAAATGTTCAGTACGATGAGTAGAGGCTCCACTTAACGGATCATACACCAATCTTGATACACCCTGTATATTTAGCAATTTATAAGGTACGTTTTGTACACCTCCAATTCAATATAAACTGCGACAATTGATATAAAAATTGTTCCTCACAATATCGTTATTAATAAATTGTAATAAAATATTTTAATTTTATTTTAGTGTACTGGAGTGACTCCTAAAGTTATGGTCCTTATACATATAGTTAACTACCCTTAAAGTCTCCAGTCTGCTAGAACACGGGTCTCTTCTCAATCTCGAGAAGGTTAGGCAGTAATCCACAACGGAGACCAAGTCCGGAATAGAGGAGGTCGTGGGGCCGGGGGCGGACCGCACCACCAGAAGCTGCCTATTAAAGGCCTTAAGAGTTTTACCTAATGCTTATAAGTACTTAAATTATACAAACTGAAATCATTGCCCAAGTCAGGATCTACTCATACAACTCTTCTCAAGGAACCTATAATTACAGTCGAAGTAAAAAAAACTTTAGGACCTCATACCATACCTATATTGAATTTCCAATTCAAAAGTTTAGCTGATTAACTAATTTTGTATGGTAAGCTAAAATATTTTTCGCTCCTATTGTATAGGTTCCTTGAAGGTAGTTGTTCGGTTGAAAAATTTAAACCTGTAAATTGTTTTTGTTTTACTTTATCGTTTTTTAAAAGGCTTTACAACGTTACGAAGTCTACCTCCACTGCAATTTCGCTACATCGATCGGCGCGTGCCCCGCGCGTGCACGGCAGATGCGCGCACAGCTGTCGAATACAGCCTGCGCGTGCACGACGCGCCGCAGACGCAGTAAGCGATGAGTACGCACGCATACGCAAGGAACCGTTGCTGCGCGGATCGCGAATTATAAGAATTACGAATTAAGAATTAAGTTCACTGGCTTTACACAGGAGGTTGCGGGTTCGAGTCCCGTCGGGGTCAATTGTAAGACTCGGTTTGGTTGGTGGTAGGGCATTTTCTAAGCCCGCCTAGCTGGCTACCACCATCTTATCCTAAGTCTTGCCGCCAAATATCAATGTTTATATCATTGGTGTGTTCCGGCATGAAGATAAGATAGCCAGTTCCCCATTGCGTTGGGGAATCTTGGTAAGCCCGCTTCAATCTTCGGAAACATCGTCACTTACCACCAGGTGAGATGTTGTCAAGGGTTTACCAATTGTGAATAAAAAAAAATAAAAAAAATAGTTCTATTCTTGTACAAAAAAACTTTAGGACTTTAGAACTTAATTAACCGCCTCCGTAGGGTAATGGTTATGTCCATTAGCTCAACCTCAGGAGGTCGCTGGTTCAATTCTCGGCGGAGTGTAGCTTTGTACGACTCGGTTTGGTTGGTGGAAGGGCGTTTGCTAAGCCCGCCCGGCTGGTTAGCTGGTTACGAACACCTTTACTAAGTCTTGCCGCCAAGCGTTAAGGTTAACGGCATTGATGACTTCTGGCCTGTACATAAGATAGCCAGTTCCCCATTGCATAGAGGAATCTTGGTAAGCCCGCTTCCATCTTCGGCATCATCGTCACTTAGGTGAGATGATGTCAAGGGCTTACCAATTTAGGATTAAAAAAATCATTTATAGGATATTAGCTCTAACGATTTGGATGAATTGGTGTATTAATATTATGTTTTCTACTTTTTATCAGCTCATATACGTCCCCACCGAGGGGCTAAATCCTACCCTGAATTAGGGAGATCGGGCCTCAGTCGACCACGCGGGCCCAGTGCGGGTTGGTCGACTTCGCACACAACCTTCGAGTTTCTTCGCAGGCGTGTGCAGGTTTCCTCATGATGTTTTCCTTCACCGTAAAAGCGTCGGATAAACGTACATATGAAATCGAAATTTGAAAACATATTGGTACGTGGTAGGATTCGAACCACGACCTCCCGGACAGAAGGTAGCAGCCCTTGCCGTTACCCCACCGACGCTGTAGAAATTATAACAAATTATGTAAAGATTATGTTTTCCTTTTTTGAAATTCTATCTACATCATCTCTGAAATCCGTTTTCGAACAAAAAGTAATATTTTCAGTTTTCTATTAGCTCCTCAACAACAGATACCTACATACATACAACAGACAGTGGGCAAAGCTCGGCCGCCCAGGCCCAGGCTCCACCTTGAATAGATGACGGTTTCAGGAAAAAAAAATTGATTAGTATGCTATTCATTCAATTTATTTTTATTATAGCCCCGAGAATCCACATGGATAACTAAACATGACAAATTATGAAAAAAACACATAAAAATGAATCATTTGAGATCCTACACCTGAAAGAAAACCAGTTTTGATTGTTTGCGAAACAGCGAAACAGACGCTCACAGGAACTGCACGCGCTTGAACTAGAACGGGAAGTTTTGCAGGATCCAACCAACAAAACCCAACCAACAACCACCATACCAAACTTCCGTTTTGGTAGCTTTTATAGTCTTTGAGTAAAACGCTGTGACACAGCGATGGACAGACAGACGGACATGGCGAAACTACAAGGGTTCCTAGTGTAGAGTTATGGATGTGTTGCGACCGTCACAACAACGCAAATCAACAATGAACATATCATTTACTTACAGTAGCGAAGAATGGATCAGACCGCTAACATCTGGTTGTAGCCGATGACGCCTAGCAACGCCTCTGCGAGTACGGTACCCCTAAACTAGCTACGCCTCTGCGAGTACGGTACCCCTAAACTAGCTACGCCTCTGCGAGTACGGTACCCCTAAACTAGCTACGCCTCTGTGAGTACGGTACCCCTAAACTAGCTACGCCTCTGCGAGTACGGTACCCCTAAACTAGCTACGCCTCTGCGAGTATGTTACCCCTAAAAACTTCAAAAGTACCCATTCACTCTCTCCTTGAAAGTTCCCAAATTGTGAGAATCGTTAAACACTAACGCAGACAAGGAGTTCTACTTCCTCGCTGTCCATATAATCAATGAGGAATCGTAACGTTTCGTACGGATAGTTGGAACATCAACAACAAAGAAGTGGAACCCCTCTCTGCGTCCACTCGATCGATAACGGACTTTTCCTATTAATATAGATTGATATTACTATCGTTTATTGACTCTTAAAGTTAGATTTTATAGGACTGGTAAACAACATACTCCTGAAACTGGACGGATTTTACGGCGATTAGTGTTTAATGGAGGATTTAAATTAATGATCGTTCGTAAAACTGAACAGTATTCTATTAAACAAACAGTATGCAACCTGCACAAAGTAAAAAACATGATAAATTAAACAGAGTTGCTAAGGTACATTTTTCCCTCGCACCACCAACCCGTGGGAATCCGCAACATTTATGTTCTGTTCCAACAATGAGTGCTGGTTTGAACCGCTTCGCGTCGGTTCTTAGCAGCAATTAAGTCAGTTAGACCTTTCGATTGTGAATGGTCAGATCATCGGCTAGCTGTTTGTTATGTTAGCGCCATCGGTTTTGTTGCTGAGGCAAAAGTTTATAATAAGCGAGCAATATAAAAATTATTATAAGGAATGAAAGATAACTATCACACTAAGGAGGACTATTGTTAATCCACAATAATTGGTTTAATTCATTGAATTACTACTATACGTAGTAGTAGTAATTCAATGGTTTAACCCTAGTGACGATGGTGTTGAAGATATTTATCTTCAAGCCGTAATCCACAAATGCTGTTAAAATGGGCGGCAACACTTAGATAAAACGGTAATAAGTAGCCAGGCGGTCAAATCGCGCCTGACAAAGTTATACCTCGCAGGGAATCGAACCCGAGACCCCTAGTGTAAACCGAATGTTCTAACCATTACGCCACTGAGGCGGCTAGTAGATGTTTAGAAGATTGAGCTATTTCGAAGCTATAATGACGTCGAAAAGTGTACCCTGACGCGGTCCGGGGTAACGGAATAAGTCAAACTAGAAGAAAAAAAAGGTAAATGTGAAAAAATAACCTTTCAGTAACAAATAAATGTAACAATTTTTAGGGTTCCGTACCCAAAGGGTAAAAACGGGACCCTGTTACTGAGACTTCGCTGTCCGTCTGTTCACAAATGATGTATTTCTGTTGCTGCTATAACAAAAAATACTAAAAATCAGATTGAAATAAATGTTTAAGGTGACTCCCATACAACAAACGTGATTTCTTTTGCTAGTTTTTGCTTGATTTATTTTGTTTTATTTGGCAACAGATAGACGCTTGAAATATTCACAGAATATTAAGTTATAAATTCATTTATAATCTAATCAATAATTAAATTAAAATAAAACAAATATTTAAGGGGGCTTCCGTACAACAAACGTGAATTTTTTTGCTCGTTTTTGCTCGATATTGATAACGGCAACTGGTAGGTATACGCTTGAAATATTCTCATAATATTTAGTTATATATTCACTTTAATAATTAAATTAAAATAAAACAAATATTTAACACGGACTCCCATAAAACAAACGTGATTTTTATAGATAATGGAACGGAACCCTTCGTGCGCTAGGCCGACTCGCACTTGGCCGTTTTTTTTATTTAAATAAGAAGAGACTTTTGTAAGTTAAACCACAGATGAGATACTAGTTACTTCGTAAGTTATACCTTTCGTAAATGTAATTGTACTTACATACTCTTCATTTTTGGTGACAGTAAAGTTTTTATTTTATTTATTTAAATAAGGATTCTAAAATATATTTACTGAAGGACACCCCAGTTATACACCACAGGTATGGGTACCTAAAACTGATAGGGCTTGCTTTTTAAAACTACTGGGGCTTTCTAAAACTAATGGGGCTTTCTAAAACTGATGGGGCTTTCTGAAACTGATGGGGCTTTCTAAAACTGATGAGGCTTTCTAAAACTGATGGGGCTTGCTTTCTAAAACTGATGATGGGGTTTTCTAAAACTGATGGGGCTTCCTTTCTAAAACTGACGGGGTTTTCCAAAACTGATGGGGCTTGCTTTCCAAAACTGGTGGGGCTTTGTAAAACTGATGGAGCTTTCAAAACTAACAGGGCTTGCTTTCTAAAACTGATGTTGGGGTTTTCTAAAACTGATGCGGCATGCTTTCTAAAACTGATGAGGTTTTCCAAAACTGATGGGGCTTGCTTTCTAAAACTGATGGGGTTTTCCAAAACTGATGGGGCTTGCTTTGTAATGCTGATGGGGCTTAATAAATCTGGTGTGAATTTCTTAAACTTCGTCTTTATAAATGAAACAAATCGTAAGCATCCTGAAGAGAGTCTTTTCCTGTTTCCTTGTCGGAATCTCTGGACAAACTCTATAAGATGAAACAACTACAGTACGTATATACTTTTACAATCTCACAACTGCAAATAGATTACACATTTGCCACAACCAGCCAGTGAGTCAGTAAACAGTTTTTATTTTTTTGTAACTAACCAAAGAGACTGAATGCCAATAGTAATTAGCTGGAGACGGAGGTAGGTCATGGTCAAACTAGTGTTTACTGCTGCCAAACGTTTTACGGGAATTGAAGGAGATGCCGGGGGGTTCTTGCTGTGAAGGTGTAGGTGTTTGTTTAATGGTGTCTTTAATCTTCTTAAAAACATTGTATGTGTGTCAAAGCCAACTAATTCGTAATAACTTTATATAAGCCCAAATATCTAGTGTTTCTGTGAGATGTAGACCTCGCGAGGTTTTCAAAATAGCTGAAATACGAGTATGAAATTTATTGATGTTTTCAACTCCCATGTCTCCGCCATTCTGAATTCTTAAAGATCGTCGGTGGCTCAACCGGTAACGTCTCGGTCCTCCAAACCAGAGGTCCCGGGTTCAAATCGGCCAATGTACCAATGAGTTTTTTTCTAAACTTACGTACCTACATATACTTACCGATTGCTTAGTCAACAATTTTAGATGCTCAGAAAATTATTTTTCAGAGAAATGTGAAAAAGATTTATGATACAGTTAGTTTATAAAGGTGAAGGAAAACATTGTGAGGAAATCTGCACATCTGATTCTAGATGTGTATGAAGATCGCTTTGCACACGTCCGTAGGTGTTAATCTAAATACCCTACACATGACCGCGCGTGATGCTAAGTGCAACACCAGGCTACCACCGTCTATCCCTTGGATGGCACGGTTAATTGTGCCACACGATAAGAAGTCATTCTAGAAAATTCTAAAAAATAAATTGAAAAAAAAAAACAATTGACTGTCGAAGTTGAGCACAAAATTTCACAAGAATCTGAGAAATGCGACCTGTAGAAAAGCACAGCCAAACATCCGGACATCCGGACAGACATACGAAAACATTTTTGCCCAAGCTGAATCGGAAACGCTTTGATCGCGCTTCTCACTCGCTCAGTCGATTATACAAGCAAATATCATTATATCAGCTCATATACGTCCCCACTGAGGAGCTCGAGCCTACCCTGAATTAGGGCGATCGGGCCTTAGTCGACCACACTGCCAAGTGCGGGTTGGTCGACTTCACACACACCCTTCGAGTTTCTTCGCAGGTGTGTGCACGATGGTTTCCTTCACCGTCAAAGCAATCGGTGAGTATACATATGTACGTAAGTTTCGAACCCGGCACCTCTGGTTAGGGGGGGGGGACCGAGTCGTTACCGGTTGAGCCACCGACGCTTTTATATTACACGCAATATATTACAAGCAAATATATCATTACAAATTTCAGTCAAATCAGGGCATTGACTCTTAGCGGCTATTTTGTTTTCCGCCATTTTGATTTTTTATCACAACTTAAATTTTCCCAGGGTGTACATTATTTTACATAAAGGCCTGTTCCTCTATCTCTGAAAGTCTCGGCGTGCGTTAGACCATCTACATAAACAGCTGAATGGATATCTATTAAACATATAGGCTAAGAATAGGGATGACGACAGCATCAGAAATGAAAATCTTGATTACTAAATTGCCCTCCTACTTAAAATTCGGAAAACCTTATACTCGTTTTGATTTTCATCAAGTCTTCGATTTTTAATTCATCAAAATAACAAAATAACGCTGCTAAACTATGAAGTCACGCCAAGTTATTTTTAACATTTTTAAAATAAAATGTCGTTTTTGACAGATGATAAAAAGTAACTCAGATGACTAGCATTCGTCATCCCTATTATATCGCTTAATCTAGCTTTCAAATAAATAAAAAAACCCATTAAACTCGGTCCATCCGTTTGGGAGCTACGATGCCACAGACAGATACATAAACACACACGTTAAACTTTTAACACCCCTCTAATTTGCGTCGGGGGTCAAAAATCAAAATGACTTGTAAACATATTTTGAAGTATCATGAAAATAGATTTACAGTTCACCTTAACACCGGCCATGATAATAAGTACTTATTACACTAGCTGTGCCCGCGACTTCGTCCGCGTGGAGGATTTGAATTTTCCCACTGGTACTCTTGATTTTTCCGGGATTAAAAGTATCCTGTATATTAGCCCGGGCTATAAGGCATCACGGTACAAAATTTCATTAAAATCGGCCTGGTAGTTTTTTCGTGATGCGACAAAGAGACAGACAGACAAAAAAACAAAAGTTGTTGTTTTGGCCTCTATATCGTTAGTAATGTCCACCACAGTTATTATTATCCTAAAATATTTTATGTACAGACGCGGCCCCGTTACAGTTTTATTATATGTAATAATAGATTAGTAAAAGATCCATCAATACATAATTTATTAAACAGCTCATCGCCACCTTTGAACTTACACAAATAAACAAACTCGCAGAAAACTACGGAGATACTCACAAGTAACGAGACTACAGGAATAGGAACACAATACATGCGTAGTAGGTACAACCTTAGATTCGATTTACACACCGAAGCGAAATCTCCGGAACTAAGTGCCTTGTTATAAGTAGTAGACTATGGACCGGATATACACAAGGTGTAGCAGAATCACATGTTCATAAAATTATATTAATTTCAGAGGAGACCAATTTTAAAGAAGAGAAACTAAAAAATATTTTACTGTACCGAAACCAAAGTTTTAACTACTGCACTCAAAGTAACCCTGTAAGTACCCTGGCACTAGGATTCCCTGTATTGTGGGTGACTAGTCTTCCCTTAACCCCTCACCTGATTTCTGTCATAATGTGACAAAAAAATGCAAGCAAACGTTTGATAATGGGTCATATTAATTACTCATTGGTGAGCCCGTATTTCATCTACTCCCTAACGAATCTTTGTGGTCTTTTGTATGGTTACGTTAATAACATCTATATATCAGCCGAAGAACGTTCACTGCTGGACAAAAACCTCATTCACTATCTACTTGCATATTAGTCAGTGAGAACAGATTTCCCAAAGAGAATATAATACGTATTGGTTGTTCTTGCGAAACACTTACGTACGTGGCGAGGTGCCGGTCTCCGAGATATTTATTGACCCCATTCGCAGAAAATATCGGTAAAATACCGGCCAAGTGCGAGTGAGAACCACACACATAGGGTTCCGTACCAAGATACTAGATGGCGCTAGTTTCTTCACGTTTAAAAAAGCACGTTTATTTAAGCACGCACGCAGCGGCAACAGAAATACATCATCTAAAAAGGGTCATTTCTGACTGTTCTATTGAATATTATATCGAACATCGGTAATACGTAATATATATTATTATGATATATTACTTTTTTAGGGTTCCGTACCCAAAGGGTAAAAATGGGACCGTATTACTAAGACTTCGCTGCCCGTCCGTCTGTCCGTCTGACACCAGGCTGTATTTTATGAACCGTGATAGCTAGACAGTTGAAATTTTCACAGATGATGTATTTTTGTTGCCGCTATAACAACAAATACTAAAATAGAGAATAAAATAAATATTTAAAGGGCTCCCATACACCCAAAAGTGTTTTTTTTTGTTTTTTCTCGATAGTGATAACGGCAACTGCAGGTAGACGCTTAAAATATTCACAGAATATTTAGTTATAATATATTCACTTTAAAAATAAATAATTAAATTAAAATATAACAAATATTTAAGAGGGGCTCCCAAACAACAAACGTGATTTTTATAAATAATGGTACGGAACCCTTTGTGCGCGAGTCCGACTCGAACTTAGCCGGTTTTTCGTTTTTCACTCGCGCTGTTTCACTGTATAGTTAGCTCATAGTACAATATTTTTTTAATCATACTACTATAAAGCTGTAGTTAATTTGTTTAGAAATGTAACGATATATAAGAGCGTCCGTGGCGTAGGCGTATCTCATCAATGTGTTACGTTTATCCGACGCTCTTCCAGTATAGGAAAACATCGTGAGCACCTGCACACGCCTGTGAAGAAACTCGAAGTTTATGTGTGAAGTCGACCAACCTGCACTGGGCCCTCGTAGTCGACTAAGCCCGCTCGCCCTAATTCATGGTGGCTCGAGGCCATCGGTGGGGATTTGGGGATATATATGGCGACTGATATGATGATTACAAACAGAAAAGACATAAAGACCAATTAATTAGACTGAACACTTGACTTGTGCCGCTGCGCATTCTCAAGAGCGCTTATAAGGTGAGGGGCTAATTAAAAATCAGAAAGTAAGCGCTATTTAATTTTATCTATAAAATAATAAAAGTCAGGTAGGACAGTACAATTTGAGTCTACATACTCGTATATAGAAAGCACAAAATTCTGCGGTCCATGAATTTTCCTAATATCTTAGATACTCTTTGCACAGTTGTCCAATTAATTTGCGGTCAAGTAAAACGGCGCAAAAACCATTACCTATATTTAGCTTTAAACCTTTATTAGACTTTTAACCGCCTCCGTGGCGTAATGGTCACTCCATTAGCTTCACACCAAGAGTTCGCGGGTTCGATGTATAAAATGTATCAAAATCGATTCAGTACTTCTTAGGGTTCCGTACCCAAAGGGTAAAATGGGACCCTATTACTAAGACTCCGCTGTCTGTCCGTCTGTCACCAGGCTGTATTGCATGAGCCGTGATAGCTAGACAGCTGAAATTTTCACAGATGATGTATTTCTGTTGCCGCTATACCAACAACATTAAAAAATAGAAAAAGTAAAAGTCTCCATACAAAAAACGTGTTTTTTAACGTGAAGAAACTAGCGCCATCTTGTATGATAGTACGGAAGTCTTTGTACCAGCGCCGTCTAGTATGATGGTACGGAACCCTTTGTGTGCGGTTCTGCCTCGCACTTGGCCGGTTTTTAGTTTTTTAATGTAGGTTCACCAACTTCAAAATGGGAGGAGGTTCTCAAGTCAACTCGTATTATTTTTTTGGTATGTATGACTACTCATAACTTTTTACAGAGTAGTTTAATTTCAATAATCCTTTTTTTAACATGTTTTTGTTGGATTTGAAATTGGTCTCCTATATATTTTATCAAAATCAAAAAATTTTGCAAAAGTGTGGTTGCCGCGATTAAAGTCCTTTTTTTAACGCGTTTAGCGTTGTTTATTTATTCATTTACTCTAGGAAAACTAACAGCAAATAATGATCCCTACTATATAATATTATAAATGCGAAAGTAACTCTGTCTGTCTGTTACGCTTTCCCGCAAAAACTACTGAACGGATTTGGCTGAAATTTGGTAGGTAGACAGATTAGGACCCGGATTACGACATAGGCTACTTTTTACCAGGCTCGCGAGCCGCTTGCGGCTCGCGCACTGCGCACCCTCGAAAAGTCATAGAAACGTGGTCCACGCGGGTGAAGCCGCGGGAAACAGCTAGTAGTATATAAAACTTATAAATAAATACAGTGCCATATATAAGTCTCCGCCGATAGGTACAAAGGTAGGAGCGAACACATATGTATATTAAAAAGAATAAAAAAGAGAACTTTTATTCTCAAGAAACGGAGAACATCCAATTAATTATGTAGGTATGTAAAAACTACAACATTAAAAGGCGGTTTCATTAACTATTAAAGAATTCGGAAGCCAGCAACCTTCGGACTCAAAATCCTAAATGTGATTCCGATCCTATTCTGAGCGTCCTGTATATCGACATTTCGCCATGGAATGCGTGTCAGATGTCCTCAGACTCAGACCCACAGACGGGTGTCGTATGCGTTTGTTGACATTGCATTCTGATGTAACATCCTGTCTACCGTCTATAGTCTGTCTGCGAATCAAAATTATAAATCGCCTTACGTTTGTCTCGACCCTTAATTATATGCTTCATCTATGGTTAAAAAAGACGAGGATCTCAATATTAAAACAAGTTAAAAGTTCAACAACCTAAAACCACTGACGGAAAAACGCATTACCTGCTGTAGATTTATCTATACGATAAAATTATGTAACACTAGCTGTTTCCCGCGGCTTAACGTTTCTACGACTTTTCTAGGGTGCAAAAAAGTAGCCTATGTCATATTATATGCTTCATCCAGGTCCTAATCTGTCTACCTACCAAATTTCAGCTTTTTTTTTTATTCACAATTGGTAAACCATTGACAACATCTCACCTGGTGGTAAGTGACGATGTTGCCGAAGATGGAAGTGGGCTTACCAAGATTCCCCAACGCAATGGGGAACTGGCTATCTTATCTATAAGCCGGAACACACCAATGATATTAACATTCATATTTGGCGGCAAGACTTAGATAAGCTAGATCCGTTCAATAATTTTTGCGTGACAGAGTAACAAACATACAAAATTTCAAAATTCAAAACAATTTATTTCACATTATTTGTAATTTTATTTTTATTGTATTTTTTTTTTGTTTTGACTATTTAAAAGTGTGTGTAAACACAGTCATGATTCAGATTACAGTCTCAGGTAATGGTATTTGTTATAGAATCAACATATATATATCTTTGTCATTTACATAATCTATTATTTTATAATATCCTCTAGAGCACAAAACTTTTTTGACATGAGTCTTGAATTTATTCTCTGACAAACTAGTTACATTTTCTGGAATTTTATTGTAGAATCTTATACACTGCCCCACAAATGACTTTTTAACCTTACTCAGTCTCGAAAAGGCTATATCTATTTTATTTACATTTCTTAAATTCAAATTATGCCTGTCACTGTTTTTAGGAAATAAATGCAAATTCTTACGAACGTACATGATGTTTTCATATATAAATTGACTGGCAACAGTTAAAATATTGATTTCAGATTGAAATACATCTATTCTATACATCCATACATTCTTACAAACTTTCGCGTTTATAATATTAGCGTTTATTGTATCAAACTGCGACCTAATGAAATCAAACCGTCAACAATAAATTGTACCGCCGGGCTGTGTATACTTTCTCGTCAAACCTTCACCATATTCAAATCCCGAATGGTGGATTTTTTAGCTTTGTTTGTTGTTGTACAAGTGACTAACTCACAAAGTAGGTTTGTCCATGAAAATATTAAGAGGGTAGTAACCTACCTAAGCTCATATACGTCCCCACCGAGGGGCTCGAGCCTACCCTGAATGAACCTACCTAAACTGAATACTTTTAGATAGAAGTACAGGGTGTCAGGTAAAACAGAGAATATTTTTTTGAGGAAAGCTTAAGCTCGCGAAACTCGTGAAGTCGTGACCCACCATACATTAATACACGCAATACGAAAATGACCATTATTATTTTATAGCGTAGGCGTACAGAAATAAAAAGCGGACTGACCATAAAGAAAATAGTAAAAAAAACCTTGTATGGGGGGGGGGGACTGCTTTTTCCTATGTTCCTATTATTTCCTTCCACCTTTGAGTGGTTCGCTCTTCCTGAAACGGTAGACATAAGTTTTGTGTTTCAAATGTTTGAAATGTTTGAACTCGTAAATAATGTTTTTGAATATAACGATTTGAATATGATTTTTTTTTACAACTTTCTGCCTATCTGTGTAGTGTTAAGTCACAGTATATAATATGTTAGTTGGTTAAGTAACGCGTTGTTCGAACCCCCCTCCCGCCCCTGTAAAGCATCGTAACGTTTTAAAAGACCCTCCCTCCCCGCAAATGGCGTTACATAATACTTGAACGACCCCTAGAGAATTTAACGCGTTTCAGCATTGGATCAAATATAAAAGGTGTTAGCGCTTTGAAAACGGGGTATGAAAAACTCTGCTCCAATCAGCAGAGCAGAGTTTTGCTTACAGTCATGCGACTCATGCGTTATCGTCAACATGCCGAAACATGCTGTGACATGTCTCAAATGCACCTGTCTCAATTACAGTGAAGGATAGCACCTATCACGTGTCTAAAAATTATTTGAGGTCACCACTTATGGTAAAGGTGCATACGTCTAAATATATACATAACTCAAAGGTGACTGACTGACTACAAACCACTGGACGGATCGGGCTGAAATTTGGCATGCAGGTAGATGTTATGACGTAGGCATCCGCTAAGAAAGGATTTTGGGAAATTCCCACGGGAACCGCAAAAATCGGGATCTGCGCGGGCGAAGCTGCGGGCATCCACTAGTTTATAATAAGAGAACAAGTGTTACCCCACTTTTTGTTATGATTGTTGTACGAAACTCAATATCTACATTATTTTTAATCTAAGGTTTCAGCACATGAATTGTGTTAGTCACTACACTTCACAACACTGTAATTGATGACCAAATCAAATCACCCCATTCTCATATACGCATAAAACACTTGCCTTTTTGCCTCACGAAAATACATAGATCAACAAATTTTCCGGCAGAGGTCAGCGACCGCCCGTTTAATGCCTACAATAAACCATACTCACCGAGTCTGATTGAGGAGCGCAATACGATTTTAACGGCGGCCCCAAGGCAGGAGACGAATGATATATTTAGTCATGTCTGCCTTACCCCACTTGCGTAAATTTTACCGCGTTAACGACTCAAGTTAATAGTGGCGTTTGTGACGACGCATTTTTCATTAGAAGAAATGTAATGGGCGTTCATTTGTTATTTTGTAAGTGTTAGTCTGGTTTACTGGAGTGCTGGATATTTTCAAAATATCACGTCTTGGATAGTCTCTTCCTAGAGTTTGGAATTTCTAATCAAAACCCTATTTATTAATCTATGCATATTACTTTGTTTTTAAACAGGTTTTTCCACTATATTTATAGCTTTCATTTAAAAAAAAACAAATGAAAGAATTTAATCACATACATTAATTGAAAAGAAAATACATTAAATTTTGATTTTAGGCATCCAAAATTAAAACAAGAAATTTATTTTTTAAATACAGCTTGAAATGTTATGATTGGTCGTAACGATTTTATGACTCTATCAATCATATTCGAATAAGATATGTTATTAAGGTGTTTATTGGTATTATGGGCTATTACATATCTGATTTACGACTACTCTGTGGCCGACAGGATCTTTTTACGTGTTATTGGTTATCAGTCGCAATAGATCTATTAGGAGAATGGCTACTCGATAGTAGGATCCCATTAAATCATTGGTATTCAAGGTATTGGTGTTATTTTGGTCTTGAAAATTGTTGAGAATATTAACAGCTTTGTTAAACCCCGCCTGAAAAGAGACAGAAGTGCAGCTATCAGTGATTTTTTTATATATCGTATTTACAGTGAATGCTATATAAGCAGGTATTACAAGACTCGTCGTTGAAGACATTTATTAATACGAAGAATGTCATTAATAAATACTTAAATATTTCAAAATTTTCTCAATTTAGGTGATATGCTTTTTTTGAAAATAAAGACAACATATAATTGCGTGCAAGCAAATCGAATCAACGTGTAAGCGTATACACATATATGTTTATAAAGAATATGTTTTTGAACAACGATATACCATTTGAAAGCCTGAACCTTCAGTTTTATTTTGGTGTCATTCATTATCATCAAAATTGATTCAGTACTCTTTTTAATACGAAATTACATTAGATGTATTAGATTACTACAGGATTTAGTGGCTCAAGTCGTGTGTACAGCAGAACCGTAGCGAGTGTAAGCCCAATGAAATGGCGCACTAAATATAAAAATGTGCTGAGTCAATTTGGAGAAAAATGACTTCAAAATTAAAGCTAAGGTTTCGGGCTTTAAAACAATTATGTATATTTTGAAAAAAAGTACGTGCTTGTCCCTTACATGTTAAGTTTATGTAATTCTTCTTCTTCGATTGTCATTTCGTAACGGACATAAGCAATCAAATTGCGGGACTCTCTCTCTTTTTAGTAATCCTGCAAAGTGTAGCTGCGTCACCTGCGTCAATGATTGCAGTCAAATCTTTATATTTTATGCCAGGATGTACGCGTTTTTCCTCTCCTACCTTCTACCCTAAAATATTTTGCTAATTTAATCGTATTTTTTATTTCTATATAAATGTCCCATATATGGTTGCTCGCAATAATATAATCAAACAATTTTGTCATCTCTGCGTATTTCAACAACTTAATTCTCAATTAATCTTTCATTAAAATTAGTTCCTAATAGTGATGTGATGATTTACAGTCGATCGACTCATCGACAACATTTCGGGTACTTGAAAGCTTCAAGTGCATTGGCTACGGACAGATTATGAATTGTGATTGGTAATTAGTATTCAGATATGGGTGCTGTTCATGTGGACTTGCCTAGTTAATCGTGTCGTTGTTTTTTTGTTGTTAATGTAGGTACCTACGTCTTTTTTTACTTTATTTTAATCTTTTCGTGTTCGGTTACATAATGCACTATTTGATTAATATAAACTATTTATGCAAAAAATGTATTGCTTAGGTAATTTGATAAATCAAGCTATACTTAGGTTTATAACTTTATAAGCTACGATGTTTTTAAGTAAGCTGATAAGCTATGACGTTTTAATGTAATGTAAATAGACCTTAATTAAGGTTCCAGAGCTAAAATGTCAAAAACGGATCTCTTATAATTTCGCAATGTCTGTTCATCTGTCCGTCTGTATGTCTGTATGTCACAGTCAATTTTCTCTACCACTATCAGACCTACAGTAATGAAAATTACTACAAAAATGTTAAACTGCGACTTAAAATGGAAAATGAAGTCAATATGTCATAAAACATTTTAGAAGAAAAAAGCGGGGTGTTGATGAATAGGCCTTATAAAATCAATAACTTTAAGTTAAAGTAGCATTTACAAAGTATTGAGCTCCATATTGTCGTGTCTCCCACCTCTAACTTTTAACTATAGGACTTAAAATTCTGTAAAAAAAACTACATACTAGACAATATTCAAATGAACGCTAACTAAAAGATGGAGTTTATTTGTCAATCAATTTTTTTTTGGGTGCCTCCAGTACAAGTAAAAGCGGTACGAAAGAAAATATTTTTGTAAACCCCTCGTGTGGGGTATCATAAATTATTGTTTTTAAATGAAGTACCAAGACAGGTAGCTCTTCCAAGTCGCGTTAAAGATGTGTTCCAGGTGTCTCTAAACTATTGGACCTGGAAATACAATTTAGGATATTCTGAGACAAACAGTTTTCAAAGTATACACTATGCGTGGTCCGACACGCGCTTTGCCGTTTTTTTTAGTGAAAACGAGTTTCTTTTTACCCGACTACTAAAAAAGGAGGGTTATGTTTTTTGGGCTCGACGTTTCATTTTACTTCGCAAATTTTTCCCGAAAGCTTGAGTGAGTTTTGCATAGTATAAACTTTTAATATGAATATTTATATCACTTAAATTCAATAACATACTTAACATTTGAATTTTACAACAGTTGTAATTATCTTCTAAACTTAAAACAAAACTCAAGCATTCGGTAGTTTTTTAATCTTTTGAAAGCCATTATCAGGCCTTGTTTATTAAGATCATTAATAATTTTTATAAACAAATCTGTTTAAGTACCTATTAATATCTTCTTTTAAAATAAAGATGTAGTAAAATGTATTTAGAAGCTTCCGATAATTACTCACCTCTAATATTATATCGTCTAAAATAGAGGAACTTAGAGTTCATGACTCTGAATGTCGAATTGTTATTCTGCTAAAGATATTTTGATTAAATAAGCGAATTTTGGACTCTTTCACCAAATGAAGTCCAGAAGTGACTAAGTAGGTGAGGCCCTTTTGTAAGAAATCTTAATTAACTTTCTGTTCCACACCAAGCAATCAACTACTCATTATGTTCAAAAGTCTACTTTTTGTCAACGATAATATGTGTTATTGTGCTATGTGTATACACAGGCGCAATTTTCGTTTTCTTGCTCCTCGCTAACAAACTGTCACCCGTGTAACTATTATCGATAACTACCTGGTTAGGTACATCACTAAATGTCACACAGTTTAGTTTGCTACATATTTTATTAAAATTGGTATATGACCCGTTAGCTGGTGCTCCGACTCATCATACTTACTAAACAACTTTGACCATGGAACGCATAATCAATTCTCAAAAAATATTTAATTAATTTTTCAATCAGCGTTTCAATGAAGAGTTCAAATTTTTTTTAGCGAATTGACTCTTGGGGAAAATGGTTCAGTGTGATGAGGAGAAGCCCCAGGAAACGGCTCCTAAACTTATTTTGTTACAACACGTAGATATAGTTTTTCTCGTAGTTATTTGGACAGAAAACCCATCATACCATTTGTTAAAGTACTGCCAGTTTCGCCAGTTTTCAGGTGCATTCTTAACAGAGAACGGAGTAGCTTAATCTCGTCCCCGGCGATACTTCGTATTTAAGAGCCCGCTGGAGTTCATTAATTCGATAAAAAAGTAATGCGATACCGACACAGATATACGTCATCTGATTATCGATATAAAATTAATTCAAAATCGGTTGTTTGGTTAACAAATGAATTAAATACTACGTTTGTATGGGATTTACGAACTCCAGCGGGCTCTTAACAGAGTATTTAACAGAAATAAATAATTTGGTATCTCACATATAGAGGTTAATTTTTATTCGCATATAAGCGATAAATACCTAGATAGAATGAGTTTCATTCATGAAATGATAGTTTTGAAACAAGGTACCTGGTATCTGAGCGACAAAATTTTGTTAGATTACAGGGACGTTTATTAACAATCGCTTTAAATTAGTTAAACTCATAATATAATTAATAATAAGAGTATAATTAATTAAACTCGATTCACTATGCTAAAACCATCAAACACTTTTGTTTAAGACAAGCCAGTGATCTGACATTTATAGAGCTGTTCCTAAGTTTTATTAGTCGAGATAGTGCTGTGACAGATAGTTAACAATAGGTTCCTTTGGGACGGTTGTTGAGTTTAACTAAGAAAATTCAGATTGTAAGTTATTTTATACTTAAACAATCTGAATTTATTTAGTGCCAACTTTGACAACTTCACATAGAGCCATTATACTACTGTAACTATACGCGATATATGGCGTCTTATAAAGGAAAAGGGCTTGGGCCCGAGGTCAGGCTTCTTTTTGGTCCAACGCATCTCACTACCCATCCAGAGGGGCAATATTACGGGAAGGGTTTATGACTAGACAGATATGACTAAAAATGTATTTACTAATTGCAGTCATTTCTTAGAAATGTAAATAAGATGCAACGGGCAAATAATTTCGTGTATAAGTATCACGATAGAAAGGGTTTATTGAGCTGTCCAATTTAAGGTTTGAAAAACAACTCTGACCGTATCTATGTAGTAAAAAGTTACAGCAAGATGAAAAGCCAAACATTGACTCGTTCGCCTTATGAAGGCTTTTTTCGAAGATATGTTACAGTTACGCGGCCATAAAATAAAATAGATATCTCAATGACACCTTTCTATTGCGATAGGTCAGGAAGTGCTACTAGGACGGGAGAACGTTTTGTAACTTTTTCATTAAGAAGTGTGTATTCCTAGCGCGTATAGTTTGGTTCTTAATTTAATAGTAGTTGTACGCCCCGAGCTGTGATCTCACGATGTAATCGTTTTAAAAAAAACATATAGGGCGATGTAGGAACTAGGATCCATTCAGCGCCATCTAATGGTGTTTAAGATATCATGGTTTCAACATTTACAACTCCCTATATCTCGGAAACCCTTTGACCGATTTAGCTTATATTCTAACTTTAAAATTGTTGTAGTCTCATTAATTCGCCTACTAAATTTAATGACATTCCGATCAACGAAACTCGAGTTATCATCGAACAAACATTTTTACATACCTACAATAGCCGAATTGTTCCAGTAGACTCAGATAACTTCGCTCGCTCATTCAGTTACGAATTTTACAGAACTTTTACTGGATCATTAGAATTTTTTATGAAAATCTGACAAACCACAGACACAGATATATTAGTTTCTAGAAAGTTTTTGTAAAATTTTAACAACTTTGTTTAAATTAAAATAAAAACGATACTACGTTTGCAGGGATTAACTGCTTTTTAGGCTTTTTTGAAGTTTGTGTTTTCATTAATATTAGTAGGCACTTCTGTGCTATTCAGAGTAGTGCAGTAGCTTTTATATGCGTGGCGATAATCTGCCGAATGCCGATAGTCACTCACTCCAACACCTCTATTAATACTTTTATATGCCTGGCGATAATCTGCCGAATGCCGATAGTCACTCACTCCAACACCTCTATTAATACTTTTATATGCGTGGCGATAATCTGCCGAATGCCGATAGTCACTCACTCCAACACCTCTATTAATACTTTTATATGCCTGGCGATAATCTGCCGAATGCCGATAGTCACTCACTCCAACACCTCTATTAATACTTTTATATGCCTGGCGATAATCTGCCGAATGCCGATAGTCACTCACTCCAACACCTCTATTAATACTTTTATATGCCTGGCGATAATCTGCCGAATGCCGATAGTCACTCACTCCAACACCTCTATTAATACTTTTATATGCCTGGCGATAATCTGCCGAATGCCGATAGTCACTCACTCCAACACCTCTATTAATACTTTTATATGCGTGGCGATAATCTGCCGAATGCCGATAGTCACTCACTCCAACACCTCTATTAATACTTTTATATGCCTGGCGATAATCTGCCGAATGCCGATAGTCACTCACTCCAACACCTCTATTAATACTTTTATATGCGTGGCGATAATCTGCCGAATGCCGATAGTCACTCACTCCAACACCTCTATTAATACTTTTATATGCCTGGCGATAATCTGCCGAATGCCGATAGTCACTCACTCCAACACCTCTATTAATACTCTCAAGAGTACAGATAGCAGCAAGAAAGACTGTCAAACTTTATTTAAATAATATTTCACTTTAGGAAACACATACAGAAATTTATTCGACACTAGGATAAATAAGTACTATGACTATTGTATAAAGACGAGTTAATACAATAAGAAAATACTCTAGGAAAGATATAAGTATTAATTCGACTGTTATCTAATATTTTGATATTTTTTATATTTTAGCAAGCTTGCTCCTTCTTCCCGCGGGGCGTCCCACACTAAGTTTCAATCAACTGAGTTAGTAATACGTGTACAACGTATTACTAACTCAGTTGATTGAAACTTAACATGGGAGGCCTCGCGAGAAGAAGAAGCAAGCTTGATGAAGACAGCTCAATACGCAGGGCTGAAGATCTGTACAAGTGTCGCACCTTGGGGAGACCTTTGCCCATCAGTGGATTTCCTAATATGGGCTGGCGAAAATCCGAAAAGAGGACCCTGGCTCGTATAATTCTGGTGCGACGTTACTAAGATTAGTTTTCGTGTGCATTAGACGTGTCTTACCTGATAAAAGCATAAGATGCAGTTAAAGATGGTACACGCAAACTCGAATTCTCTAGACTTGAAGATTTTGGAACACTGAAGCCGGTAATGAATTTCATTCCTTAACCCCGCATAATAAATGAGGTAGTATCGCTTCGTGCGGATAGGCGGAATACCATTAGCAGAGGTATGAAAACTCTCCCTGTGTCTAATAACATAAGGTGATGATGATTAGGAGCCAGACACGATAAATATGTCGCAGCCATCTGTTTAAATCTGTCATTTGATTGAAAGGCTAGCCCGTTGCTTGAATGAATGGCGACATTCAATTGAATAACTAAAGGTCAACTGGTCAAGTCGTTGAATGTAACGTTCAACGGCTTTACTGAACGTCATTTAGCCAAGTTGTGAATGGGATATTCCGAATATACTCCGAATTAAAAACCGATGATTCCTTCTTCTGCGAAGGCTTTTTGACTGTATAATCAATCAAACCTGATTGAAACTAATATCGCTCAGTTAGCTTGTTCATTAACAGTTTTATAGAAAAACAAATTTTTGCCAACTCCCTTTTCATTGTATGGGATTTTACGTCCTCCATGTTCAAAGGGCTAGCTTACAATCAGCCAATTAGTTGAACGTTAACGGACGCTTGTTTAATCAACGTTCGGCCTAGCTTACAATCAGCCAACTAGTTGAACGTTGAGTGACCGCTGTTCAATCAACGTTCGGCCTAGTCATTCAATTGAATGTCGCCATTCAATCAACGGGCTAGCCTATCAATCAAATAGTAGATTCAACCAGATGGCTGCAACACATACATACTTACTAATATATATATATATATATATATATATATATATATATATATATCATCGTCACTACCATCAGGTGAGATGATGCCAAGGGCTAACCAATAGTGAATGAAAACAAAAATGGAATTAATTTCTGATGACTGTACAAGAGTACTAGATCTAATAATAAACGGACGACTCACCGGCTTGCGTGAGTTACTCATCTATTGTGACTGAAACCAAGACAGAGAGGAAAACGATTTCGAACTGTGCTGTAGAGAAGGATGGAAGATTCTTACTCAATATAAGAAGGCATTTCAGGTGTGAAAATTGTAAAATGTGGCGCCAATTTAAATAAATATGTCGCCTTAGAAAATATAAACTGCACGTGATTTTTTTTAAAGCACCATAAAATGGAGATCTTGGGTTTGGTAAAGAAATCATCATCAGCATGCATTGAGTGGAGGTCTAATGCAATTTGAAAAATATTTGAGACAAAATTTGCATAGTTGTTCAATTCATAAATCGTCTTTCCATCTCGTTGTGATTTGATGATTACATTAAATAGTATAATTTTATTTGCGTCACTTAAAACAGCACTGGAATTTCGCGCCGCGCAATCTATTTTAGCTCTAATTCTCATGCAATAAGGGTGCAGCAACCTTTCCCCGCTACTATACTGCACCTAGCGCTCTTTTGAGTCGAAGAATAAGTGTAATCGTAGAACAGTGGTTCTAAAACATTAAAATCAATCAGTGAAGACTTCTTTGGAAATTTACTTGCTGATATTCATAATATCCGGTCTACGTCTACCGGAAGGCCTCACACTCGGTGGATCGACGACGTGATGAAGGTCGCGGTAATCCACTGGATGCAAGCAGCGTAGCCGCAGGACCGATCGTTGTGGAAGTCCTTGGGGGAGGCCTTTGTCCATCGGTGGACATCTTTCCGCTGATATGATCCTAATAATATTATTAAAGTGCTTTGAACACGACGGGTCAGGGCGGGCCGGTCGATTTTGCCGTCAACGATAGCACAAAGTGAATCCTATACTACCAACGTTAGCAAATTTAATCTTCGGAGCAACAAAAAGAAGGACCACCTGGTAGTAGAAGCACATAGGCTTACCAAATCAGAGAGATCGGCGTACGTGATCGGCCCCGTCGTCGACAATCGTTTGCCGGAATCTATTAAGAGTGCAGCGTCTACATCTGCCTTTAAGTATAAATTAAGAAAGTGGCTCCAGGAGCAATTATTTTATAATTATGAAGAATTCTTTAATAATTCTATTGAGAACGTACCTGGGAAAGAAGGGTACCTTTAATATACAATTGTAATTTTTATTATTATTACTACATATAAAGTTTTTGACGTATAACCAGTGTTATAAATAAATATTTCATTTCATTTCATTTCAACGCAGGAGGCGGCGCGGTCTTTTTGTCCTCCATGTGCGTTGGTAGTATAGGATTCCCTTTGTGCTATCGTTGGCGGCGAAATTGACCGGCCCGCCCCGCCCCGTCGTCCGCAAAGCGCCTTAAAGTAATTTCATCACATGTCAATCACTCCATTAGCTTGTTCTTATCCTCTAATATGTTCTTGTGAGTGGACTAGGACCCATTACAGATCCTGCTTTTTGCCCTGTGCCTCTAACACCGTAGCAATATAGCAGCCTTAACCCACATACTTGGCAGGGCGTAGACCATAGATCATATATAGAATAGAATCGACCAACAAATTGCCCTATTACATCTTGTTAAGCGATTGTTTAGCAAAAGTTATGGATATCACAATAACAAGACAAGATGAAGGTAAACCTTCCAAGGTATTTTGCTTTATTATCGTGGATAAACAGCGAATATAATGTTGCGCTACCTTACATTATAACCACCAAGTCCATTAGCTTCCATCAGGAGGTCGCGAATTTGATTCCCGGCGGAGTCTCCCTTTGTGACGTTCGGTTTGGTTGGCGGAAGGGCCCTAAGCCCGCCTGGCTAGCTACCACCATCTTATCATATTAAATGCTAACAACATTGATGTGTTCCGGCTTGAAAATAAGATAGTCAGTTCCCCATTGCGTTGAGGAACCTTTTCCATTCACTTACCATCAGGTGAGATGATGCCAAGGGCTTACCAATTGTGGTTAAAAAAACATATCACAATTATATAAAACAATTATTTCTAGTTTATATATCTTTAGGTGTTTGCCCGTTATTCTAGGTTCAGAAGCAAACGTAGCTCAGTACGACTTTTGTCGTCGCGTTGATCACGCAGGTTAAGATCTTAAGTAAGGTTGTTACCTAGATGGATTTGACTATAAGTGGGATTTATATCGAAGGTTTCCGTACTTCGTAGACATGTTAAATAGTTACTAGTTGCAATCAATAGATGGTAGACGTTAAGCCGTTTCACAAACCTTTTAAGCACTAAAACACTCCTCATAGGTGGCTAGCATTTGCCCGCGCCCCTTTTACATCATTCTTCTGACTGTCTTCGACGGTGAGTGGTGCGCGAGCAGCATGCGGCTCGCGATCGTGGACATGAGTTTTCTCCAGATCCCTCAGGAACTATATCGGGCTATTCTGATTTGTAGTCTATGTCACGCGAGCGTGGAAATGAGTTTTCCCCAGATCCCTCTGGAACCATTTTCAGGATATGCTAATTAGCAAATTATGTCATTTCCCACTTTCTTAACCATCTCTGTGCAAAAAATATCAACAATACAATGTTCCATTGCGATGTTAAAAAAATTTACCAAAAAAAAAGAATTTTTTTAGTTCCCCCAGGAACTGCATCGGACTATGCTATTTTCACGGGATAAAAAGTAGCTTATGTCTTTCCCAGTAACACAGGCTACCTGCATGTCTAAATTCATCAAGATTGGTTAAGTTGTTGAAGCGTGGAAAGGTAACAAACAAACAAATAATCAAACAAACACATTTATATTATCAACAAGTAAGGATGTTATTCTTTATGCCTACAACCAACCTTCACCAATCGGGCCTTGGCTCCCGTGTGTGAAGTATGGTTTTCTTCTCGAGTTTGGGAAAAGACCCGTGACAAAGAAGACAATTCAAGCTGAGTGCATACTGTCCTGTTGATTGTAGACGACAAAATAATATACAGGTGTGAAAAAATGGTGTGGGACCAGTCAACTGGAGCTTCTACCTACTCATCATACAGTACAACTTTCTCCAAGGAACCCGTAGTCAATTTCCAAAGAGAATTGCGATCTCCACAGAAAAATGCACAAAATTGGCCGAATAGCGACCGATTCGTATTTAGAGTCATTTTTTTTTTCCTTGAGGAAAGTTGTAAACAAATGCTAAAGTAGGACAAGTAGAAGCACCAGTAAACGGGTCTTACACCAATTTATTACACCTGTACATTACACCTACACCTATAATAGACTTTGCAACGTTTCACGTTTCATTAAGTGTAAAAATATAAAAAATAATAAATGTTTAGGAAAAGTGACGAGAGCAAAGGGAGGTATCTCCGCCAAGCGAGGTGGTAGTATGCCTGTAGTATGGCTGTGGACTAATCGTTGATGATTGGTATCTTAAAATATACTCAGCGCTGAAGAAATTCTAATAGCGCGTTCTAGATGTCGTATTCTTTTGTTCTCTTGTCGCTTATGTTACGGTTCAGTGGCGGTTACTGCAGTTGCTGCCACAAATGCTTTGTTAACATTTTATGTAAGTCCTCTTGGTACAACTATTATAATCTTAGTATAATAGTGATCCTATAATCCGATCAAGAATAAATGTGCAATTTATTTGTTCATAAACTAAAATAAGTGCGTATGATAGTTATCGATAGAACAATATTGGTTCGTTAACTGAAGCATTTAACTTTTCTATTAGATATTACTAAGGAGTAAAATTCTAACAAGGCATTTGTAGAATCTGATATCCATTTTAGTAAGAAATAATATTATTATATCGATTTACATACAATACTTTGAACTTGAGAATATGCACTAGCTAGACACTTGCTTATACTCCTATATGATGTGAAGATAAGATTTTAGTTAGGATTGAAAATCAAAATTCGGAGTTTGATTTAATTAAATGTACAGAAGTAGATATAGTAACGACTTCAACAAAAACCATTAACTAAAAGTAGATGCTGAAAATAAGGAAGAAAGAAAAAACTTTTTTCGTAAAGGTACTTACCGCGACATAAGTATGTATATAAAAATAGAATTTTGAAACAGCAGGTTTCTTAAGGTTAAAAACCGGTAAAGTGCGAGTCAGAACCGCGGATGAAGGGTTCCGTACCATGATATTAGATGGCGCTAGTTTTACGTTTAAAAAAAAGTGTGTGTGTGTCAGCTCCGACGCACAACTGGAGTTTATTACTTAAGTATGATTGTATAAACAGGCACGAAACAGGGCTTGACTTTGGTTTTAAGTTCACTCTGCACAGTTTTTATAACTGATGATACCAATTTCCGGCCTCTTTTCATAGCTGATGTGTCAGGTGTTTTAGCTCCCATGATCGCAACTACTAATGATCAATCTGGTATTTGGCAGGGACTAACCTCATATACTTTGAATGCAGTTATACAAGCATATCTTAAGTAATACCAGAAAGGGCTCTTACATTTGTTTCGAGTTGACTTTTCAATTAAATCAAGAGCATTTTTGTTAAGTTTCTCTTGTAATGTTTCTAGTAATTTATTGACATCTTTCTTTATATCATCACTCACTTGAATAAGGAAATGATGAAATGAAAACTGTCGAACATCACTGTGTTTAAAGTCGTTCTGATACTTTAAAAGTTCACAATTCATAATTTTCTTCTTTTTTGCTTCTTGAAGAAACCCGTGGAAAAGGTCTGTGCTGGTTTCATGATGTGGAGCTGTTTTTTTTTTCAAATTTGATATACAGTGACGTATTTCATAGTAGTCCCTACTCTCGAGAGGACGGGTTTTTTCTAGTAACATTCAACCTCGGTGCAGGAAGGTTCTTCACTGCGACGATGGGTCTACATCAAAAATTCCACTGCATGCTTACAACCACCAGCTAAAGCTGCACAGTTCAAGCACTGGCAACTGACATTTAACCTTTAGTCTCGTCTATCACCATAGTGAATTTGTATGAACTAGCCCTCACTTTGTTCTCGGGCAGATCTTGCAATTGAGTGTGCAAAGTCTTGATCCACGACGTAGTTCCACGTACCCAATAGCATCGTCACTGAAAATGCAAACTAATTACTTACTATAAACAAAATTTATTCTTTATAACCTAAAAAACTACTACTGAAAGAAAGACTATTATTTCGCGTTCGCAGGATTAAGGTTACTTACGTAGGTAGTGTTATATTATTTTATAGTACTTACATTGCTGTTTTTACATTTCTCAGCTCTGCAGAATAAAAATCGGGGTTATTTTTAAAGAACATGATTGCGTCCACTTTGGCCAGGTTTCTGCTAACTGCTTTCACAAAATTGACACCCATGATGGAGTGGAATACCAAATTATATAAAAATCACAAATTTTAAAATCTTATCAGATCAAAAATTGTAAGACTGCAACAATTACAGATCTGATTTGATTACTGTGTTGTGACTTCATCTTAGATTTCGTAGTGGCTTATATTCTTTTTGTCAGATTCAGTCAATCCTGACTGTTTTGTATCACGTGACAGAGGTGCGCACAATAGGTTGCGCGTGAAAAACGTAACGCGATCACTAGATTTTACTCCTCATATTTTTTTCATACCGGGCGCCTTATATGCAAATCGATTCTTAAGGAGTAAACTCCAAAAACCCGTTTTTTGTATGGACACTAAAGTGTTAAAGTTAAAACTTTTTGTAATTTTTAGTATTTTGTTGTTATAGCGGCAACAAAATACATCATCTGTGAAAATTTCAACTGTCTAGCTATCACGGTTCAAGAAATACAGTCTAGTGACAGACGGACAGACAGACAGACGGACGGACAGCGGAGTTTTAGTGATAGGATCGGTGTGGGTACGGAACCCTAAAAACGGAAATAAGAATCTTCCTCTTCTTATCGTGTGGCACAATTAACTGTGCTATCCAAGGGATAGACGGCGGTTGCCTGGTGTTGCACTTATCATCACCCGCGGTCACGTGTAGGGCATTTAGATTTACATCTACGGACGTGAGCAACGCGACCTTCATACACATCTGGAATCAGATTTGCAGGTTTCCTCACGACGTTTTCCTTCACCGTTAAAGCCAATCGGTAAGTATAAGTACGCAAGTTTCGAAAAACTTATTGGTACATTGGCCGTCAGGATTTGAACCCGGGACCTCTGATGACCGAGTCGTTACCGGTTGAGCCACGGACGACGCTAACTAACTGAAATAAGAATATGAATCAACAAGTAACATATGAACTAACTTACATGCAGCTGAACTATAATAACGTTATGTCGTATGCCGCGGCATTGAGAAAGGACACGCACGACTCAGTATTGCTTCGCTCATAAACACGATAACAACCTACAAATGCCCCCCCCCACTACTGGGGTAAGGGTCTCTTCCTAAACTCGGGAAGATTAGGCCATACACCACACACAGGTCCAAGTCCGGATTGGTGGAAGTCGAGAAGGGTTAGTAACGAACCCCACTATAAGAATAACTATAATGTAGCGACAAGGCTTAACGACTGCTATCTAATCCAAAAGAACAAAACTTCTCTCCTTTCGACGTTAAGACTTATCTCTCCTGCCCAGTATGTGGACACCTTAACGGTGCAGGTGTTAGGGTACATTGGGCATGCAACAAGAAGGTCCTTTTTTGTGGAGTACCGCACTTACAGCGTAGTAGGTCCGACCCATCCGTGAATCCATTAGCTCCTTCTGAGTGCAGGTGTTAGGGCACATTGGGCATGCAATAAGATGGTTATTTTTTTGTGGAGTACCGCACTTACACCATAGTAGGCCCGACCCATGCGTGAATCCATTAGCTCCTTCTGAGTGCAGGTGTTAGGGTACATTGGGCATGCAATAAGATGGTTAATTTTTTGTGGAGTACCGTACCTACATCTTACTAGGTCCGACCCATCCGTGAATCCCGACCTGAGCCGATTGTCTTTGCTCCGGCCGACTTGATTGCGGAGTCTATTAATCGACTTCCAGACAGGCCTCGCTAATTCGTGTCCTGGGGGATGGAACTCCGAAATCGGAACAAACGGAGCGGGCAGTGAGCATTTCTCACGCCAGAGTTCGCAGCTTGCTTGGGCGGCCGCATCGTCAATGGGTACAGTGCGTTTGAGGAAGCTATTGCAGCTCTTAAGCCTTTGAGGCGCAGATGATATTATTTATACATTGAGTGGCGTATGTCCGCATTAGGCTTAGACCTCTCAACCGAACTGGCCACGCTGCTACATATATGGGGGTCCCGATATGTGGGGGTGCGATTCGAATAGCAGAGGGCCAGCCATGTAGTTCGCAGGACACTTGGCGTAGGTCTCAAGGTCGCTTTTAGCTATCTAGTGATAGCAACTGGTACCACAACTGGTGCTCACAAAAGTGGACGTAGGGTGCCTTAAAAATACGAATAATAACCCCTTCAACCATTTTCACGTAGGTAAAGAGAAAAAAAAAGAAGGCACCGCCGTCGCCTTAGATCTCGTTTTTAAGGTAACGGCACCCTCTAAGCCTACGCTGTCTCTCTGTCTGACCTTTAACGGCGATTGTAATCTTTTGAACCGTAAGGTAGCTAAAATTTTCACCCTTTAAAGGCGATTGTTATCTTTTGAACCGTAAGGCAGCTAAAATTTTCACAAAGTATTGTCTTATTTATTATTGCTGATTTATTAACAAATATTAAAAATTAAACAAAGTATATAATATTTAAGTGGGTCCCTATACAAGAAACGTGTTTTAAAAGGTTTTTTGTCTTTGCTTTATTGTAAAAATGGTAATAGGTACATGCTAGGGTGAAACTTAGTGTGATTATAGCGCTAACCCTAAAATAAAACAAAAACGTGCAGAGTGCGAGTCGGGCTCGCCTGAAGTAAAACAAATCCCCGCCAAGTACGAGTGACGTTGTTTTAATCATGTCAGCATCATCATTATCGTGTCAGCCGAAATACGTCCACTGCTGGACTCGGGCTTCCCCCAGGGATGTCAACAACGACCAATCCTGCGCTGCCCACATCACGACGACGTCGGTCCACCTACCCTGCGTCTTCTGGCGCGCGGTTTTTATCATGTATTAAGATGTATTATACACAGCGCAGCGTACACGTCATGCTTTTGCACCACAGACACCAGTATACCCATAATTTTATTGCTCTTTTCGTTATTATCTTCCCGTTCAAAATAGATAGGTCAATGTATTCTCCTGATCTAAGAAGGTCGTGTAATGCGGCGATAGGTGGATAGGTTATTTACTTTTGATCGCGATCAAGGTGAAACTAAATAAAATTCATTGTTGAAAATCGCGCATGCTGAAGTATGAATGAGTTTTCTATCAGTATGTACGTCTATTTCCCTCTCCTCAACACACACACACACACACACTCACACAGTTTATTTTATTATGTATTTTATACTTGCTTTTACATTGCTTTACATTACATTACTTCCCTCTAATATGGTTGATGGGAGCGATGGCTGACTCTCGCGTTATACTCGTGACCGGGTGCTGTCCGTGTAAACTGGCCTACTGTTGTCAAAGGCGTTAATGATATTCAATAATTTTAATGTTCGTGTCATATTGATTTCATGTTCTAATGACATAATTTGTTTTATTAACCGCCTCCGTGGCGTAATAGTCAGTCCATTCGCATCACACCAGAAGGTCGCGGGATCGATTCTTGGCGGGGTCAACTTTGTAAGACTCGGTTTGGTTGGTGGTAGGGCATTTTCATAGCCCACCTGGCTAGCTACCACCATCTTATCTAAGTCTTGCCGCCAAATATCAGGGTTAACAACATTGATGTGTACCGGCTTGAAGATAAGATAGCCTGATCACCATTGCGTTGGGGAATCTTGGTATGCCCGCTTCCATCTTCGGCATCATCGTCACTTACCGTCAGGTGAGATGATGCCAAGGGCTTATCAATTGTGGTAAAAAAACAAGGATTGGATTTTGATGTTAATATAATAACTAATGACTGTTGATTTCTTCATTATTCACAAATGACATTAGGTAATTACTATTTTATGACTATCAGAAAGAGTGTAATTTGCACCCATTATGAATTAATATATTGAATCTTAATAGTTTATTGTTTAAGTCTCACTTACGATGGGCAGTTGTCAAAAAATAGAATGCCTTCTGTCGCTGCTCGCTGATAGCTAAGGTACAAGGCTTTTCCTAGCCTAGTTTAGTAGCCAGATAAGTCGATAAAGATGTGCAACTAGTAATAATACCTTTTCAAGCGATTTCCGAAAGGAGGAAGTTCTCAATTCGTCCGTATTTTTTTTATGTGTGTTAACTTTTGACTGGGTGAACCGATTTTTCTGATTCTTTTTTTGTTTGAAAGCTAGTGCTTCCCGTGTGGTCCCATCTAAATTTTATCAAAATCGGTGCAGTAATTTATTAGAAAATTAACAAAAACCAAAAATAATAATGCAAAAATGTACTAAGTTGTTGCGATGGAAGTCGGTTTTTTAACGTGTTTAGCGTTTCCAATTATGTTTTGTAAACTTTTCGTGAATAAATATAATTATAATTGTGGAATAGTTGTAGGATGTAGGTAGCTATAAAAATAGGACGTGTCTGAACTCACCTGAGCATATTGCACTAGGATATAATGTTCACAATGGACCTTCTTTACTCATACCTATCTATGTTTTATTGGCCAATAACTTCTACAAAGGCACCAGTATTTGATAGTTAGTAGTGTTGGACGAATATTGATTCTTTGGAGAAAATTTAGTAAAACAGCTAGCGATCAATAGTAACAATTTTTACAATTTAGAAAAACAATGTCTTAAGTCTAGTTGTACATCATAAATCTACTTATAAGAACTCTGACCAATGAATAAAGACTATTTACTCTCTGGCTACTAAACTAGGCTAGGAAAAGCCTGTATCTTAGCTATGAGCGAGCAGCGACAAGGGCATTCTATTTTTTGACAACTGCCCATCGTAAGTGAGAGTTAAACAATAAGGAATCAAGATTCAAGATATTTATTCATAATGGGTGCAAATTACACTCTTTCTGATAGTCATATAATAGTAATTACATAATGTCATTTGTTAAACATCAAGAAATAAACAATCATTAGTTAATCATCATCATTACAGCTCATATACGTCCCCACCGAGGGGCTCAAGCCTACCCTGAATCAGGGCGATTAGGCCTTAGTCGACCACGCGGGCCCAGTGCGGGTTGGTCGACTTCACACACAACCTTCGAGTTTCTTCGCAGGCGTGTGCAGGTTTCCTCACGATGTTTTCCTTCACCGTTAAAGCAATCGGTAAGTATGTACGTAAGTTTTTTGAAAAACTCATTGGTACATTGGCCGTCCAGATTTGAACCCGGTACTTCTGGTTAGATGGACCGAGTCGTTACCGGTTAAGCCACCGACGCTTCTTAGTTATGAACGTCAAAATCCAATCCTTGATATTTTTTTAAAAATCCACAATTGATAAGCTCTTGGCATCATCTCACCTGATGGCAAGTGGCGTGTGCGTGTGCGTGTGTGTGTGTGTGCGTGTGCGTGTGCGTGCACGTTTGTGTGTGTGTGGTGGGGGGAGGGGGTGGTGTGCAATTAAGTAAAAGGTAGAAGTAACTGTTCAGTTTCTAGATAATCAAGGTATTTTACTACTATCTAACTAAGCAAATATAAATTAAATAAAAGTTTAAAAAACTTAAAAACTGACTTCAAAATGAAATTCACTCAAAAGTATGAAATAATATTATTGTACTTAGATACACGACATTAACCAACAATAACGAAATGAAAGGTGGGTAGGAATTAAATTAGGGGCCTAAATTTATTTTTAAGGTCGGTATCAGCATACAGCTATTTAGTTACGTATCAAATGTTTTAGATTCGATGGCATTGCTGACATGACACCGACCTCAAAAAAAATTTTACGCACCTAATTTAATTCCTACCCACCTTTGATTTCGTTATTGTTGGTTAATGTCGTGTATCTAAGTATAATAATATTATTTCATACTTTTGAGTGAATTTCATTTTGAAGTCGGTTTTTAAGTTTTTTAAACTTTTATTTTTTATTTATTTATTTTAAGTGATAATGCTATCTATCTAACAACGTTATACCCAATCACCCACTCGCCAATAGGAACCATCAAATCATAATTCATAATGCATGTGTTTCATTAACAGATACAGATTCCTGTGGCTTCCATCATCATCTCAACAGCATGAAACTTAAGGAGTTAAATCTTCCATCATCTGCTCATCTGAACAACCTGAAAGAATTCAACTATCGGTCTTTACGTATCTACGTAATTTTTTAAAGAATTATCCTCCAACTCCTAACCGTTAAGGAGTTGTACCTTCCTTCATCAGCTCATCTACATAAAATGATGACTAAAATTATTATGATGAAATTATTAATCATTATTTATTAAATTTTCTGTTGTTGTTGCTCGCGTACTACCTGTCTCCGTGTTTTTTCTCCGAGCACTGGGTTGTCTGGTAGAAATCGCTCTCAGCGATAAGACCGCCTAAATTGTACGTCTCTTAGTTTTTAATTTAAATTTTGCACATTATGTATATATTTTGATGTACAATAAAGAGTTATTTGAGTTTGAGTTTGATGACTACCAGACGCCAAAACTTGAATAGTTTTAGGAAATACATGAAACACGTAGTATGTGCCTATAAAATTTGGGGGTTTTTCTCAATTTCCCTGGGATCCTATCATCAGATCCTGACTTGGTGACAATGGAACCACCTCGGGAGTATACTCTTTTAAATAAAAAAAGAATTTTGAAAATCGGTTCACAATCGGCGGAGATATCGCGTAACAAACATACAAAAAAAAAACAACATACAGTCGAATTGAGAACCTCGTCCTTTTTGAAGTCGATTGAAAAGAAAGTTCATTGTTGGATCCAAAACCTTGATTATCTTAATTCTATCTTTATATTCTTTCTTAATTCAATTCTTGATCTATATTTAATCATTTGTATATTTTATAGGAAAGTCTAGAGCTAAGAACTTTATAGTGTTTGCTAGTAGTTTGTTTAATAGTAAATTGATACGAAAACTGAAGCAGCATCGACTTCTCTTTCTTCATATATTTATTACATTATGAAGGGCCAATTTATTGATTGATGTTGTGAATGCGTATTTGTCAAAAGAAAACTAATTTAAAACAGATTTAATTAAGGAGAAGGAGGCAGCTTTGAATAGGGGCAGGTTTGAAAAAACTTGTCATAAAACTTATTTCTACGAATATTTTGGCAGAAACAGTTTTAAACAAATGGCAACACCGTTTTGTTACGTCATCCCACCATTTTCTTGAAGTTTGACAGATGACACCAGAGATACACGGCACGTTTGTTTTCGACAGCAAAAACGAATCATTTCGCAAAAAAGTTGTAAGGATTTTGTGAAAAATTTAGTGTGCTATGGTAAGTGGACTTATTGTCAACAAACGGCGAATATATCTGTGCATTTACTCGTGTATTATTCCGGACTAACACCCATAATATTTGTTTTGGTTTTCGACTGATATTTTTGTAGGTTAGGGTTGGGGCAGTTTTGAAGAAAATAAGTGGGGCAGATTTGAAAAAAAATCAAAGGTGCCCCAAGATTAAACTGAGCTGGGGGACATTAGAAAATTTTAAGAGGCACATTTAAAAAAAACCGTTGTTTTTCTTTATGCAAAAAATGTCTGAAATCTTATTTTGTAATACATTTTCCTTTATTTCGCCAATAATTTACTATAAACTATTGTTACTTCTTAAAATTTTCGGTTTAAATCTGCTGGGGCACTTTTGAATTTTTTTTCAACTACCTTGTTTTGAATGCAAATAATTTATAAAATTATATTCTGTAATCATTTCTCTTCATTTTGTTAACAATTTATCATAAACTATTTTCACTTCTTAAAATTCCCTGAAAAGCAAGATACATCTTTTGTTAACATGAATGACATAATAACAAAATTACCGAAACCTACAAATTGCCCAGGAACTTCGAGAACTATGTCTTTTGTTCACTTTTAAGTTCAAATTTGAAAACTTCAAAATGGGGTAGTTTTATCTGATTAAAGTTTTGGTCTCTTTTATTAAAAAATAAACAGAAGTAAAGGGTATTTTTAGACGTTATTGTTTTGTTACAGTTTATTTCAAGCATTTGTTAATTATTTACTGATCTCTTTTAGTTTTAGTTACCTATTTAAAATAACTATAAAGTGTTTTTGTCAATTCATGACATTGTTATTACTTTAATAGTTTTGATTTAACCAGTTATTAGTTAATAGTTGATTACTTTCTAAATGAGTAATTCGCATTGAGGTTGATCTTTATATGACAGAAACACTTAAATGGTGTCTTGTTTTTGTAAATTTATCACCTGGTTTTTGAAAAACATCAGTTGAATTACCTTCTGATGTCTTTTAGTTGTTATTTGTAACGAATTTAAGCTGTTTTTGTCAATTTATAATGTTCTTATTGATTTATAATTGCTCTACTATAGATTTGATCAAAACTAGTTATATGTTACGAAAGCTGATTTCATGCAAATATCTGCTGCTAGATCATCTTTGTCGATCTTTTAATTAAAGAAAACTTATTAAAATACGGTTTTATATTTTATTTCTAATGTTATTTCAAATGTGCCCCAGGTCACATGAATGAAAAATAACAAATGAAAAATAAAGTTTATTTTCCTTTTCTAGATTAGTAACATGCAGTTAAATTTTGTTGAATTACATATTGAAGTAAGAATTGAATATATATAATGACCTATTAGCATTAAAAATAGCTATTTCAAATGTGCCCCGGGTTGTTTCAAAACTACCCCAGCAATGGGGCAGATTTGAATATTTGACTTTTCTCATATGAACGTGAATTTCTAGAAAATAGATGGAAGTAATGCACTGAAACTTTAATTATTATGGAGTATGATATATTATCAAGGTTCTTATGCAAAATTATCAAATTCGTATAATAAAATAAAAAGTTACGACTGATTAACGAATAAACTTTCAAAGGTGCCTCCCTCTCCCCTACTATATAAAGAAACATGCTTCAAACGTCAAAAATACAGGTGTAAAAAATTGGTGTAGGACCCTTTAACTAGGGGTTTACTCGTCATACTGAACAACTTTCCCCGAGGGATTCGTAGTCAATTGTCAAAAAAAACCCTCCATACAAAAATGCACAAAATTGGTAGATCAGATGATCGATTTGATGAAGAGTATTTTTTTTCATTTCAGCAAAGTCATACAATAAAAGTTGTTTAGTATGATGATGAGTAATTTTGGGATTTTTACCAACTTTATCCAATTTTTATGAGAGCTTGACATTAATAATACCTATATTGTTTATGAGATCTGGACATTTATAATCCCTATATTTTTATCAGAGCTGGACATTTATAATCCCCCTATATTTTTTATAAGAGCTGGACATTTATAATCTCTATGTTTTTTATAAGAGCTGGACATTTATAATCCCTATATTTTTTATGAAAGCTGGACATTTATAATCCCTATATTTTTTACAGGAGCTGGACATTTATAATCCCTATATTTTTTATGAGTTCTGGACATTTATAATCTCTTTATTTTTCATGAGAGCTGGACATTTATAATCCCTATAATTTTTCGTATAAATTATTTCAAATTTTATTATAATTATTTGTTTGACACTTAAAATATTACGCGAAGCAGTTTATTCGCAAGTTTTTTTGAACTACCAAAGTGATTTTATTGATACATAGGTCATCATCATCACATTAGCCAAAGGACGTCCACTGCTGGACATAGGCCTCCCCCAAGGATTTCCACGACGAACGGTTCTGCGCTGCTCGCATCCAGCGGCTTCCGCCGACTTTCATCAGGTCATCGGTCCACCGAGTGCTAGGCCTGCCTACGCTACGTTTTCGCCACTCGATAAATTTACTGCCCCAACGGACATCTGTTCTACGATCTATGTGCCCCGCCTACTGCCACTTAAGTTTAGCAATTCTGGTACATAGGTATTATTATATTTTGCATGGAATATTTTTATACCTTTCTAAATTTATAATTTGCTATTCCATCATAGTTGAGTTGGCGCACTTCAACACTGTTTACCGAATTCTGAAACAAATAAATATATTGTATTGTATTGTTTAAGCCCCAGTTAACAGGAGGGACACCAATTTTGTTACACCTGTACATTTTAGTAAGAACTTGTAACGCGGCAACGCGTTGCTGTTATTCGTTCTTCTTCCTTTCGATCTATTTCATCTATTTCTCATGCGCTGGCACATAACAATCCGAGTGTTACATTTTGAAAACAAAGTGTGGCAAAGTGTGGTACATGTGATTCAAAATTCCGAACTCTATTCAATATTTTTACCATCATAATAACTGTCGTTATTAAACTAAAATATAATATTTTGTAAGTAATTGTGGAGCTGATACTTTTTAACACTCTTCTCGGGTAAGGTTAAGTTATGTTTTCCGTGTTATGTGATTACAATTTATGTGTGTAATGTTTTTCTAATTCTGATGTTCTCTTAAGGTCTTATATTTCGTCATAAATTGCCAAATACATAAATAAAAATTGTATGCACGTACGTATTTACCCACGCCCTGCCTACCTTACCGTGCCTACGTCGTGCTACATACTAGTTAGATATTTAAGTTAAAATTTAAATACTACAATAGTATTTTGTATAATAAGAAGCTAATAACAAAGTATATATATTAGTTCTAACATACAGTATCGACACTCCCTGCCGCTCTCTAGATTGCGACCTCACCCCCTCGTCACCCAGATTTATACAGATTGGTTACAGTTTGGTTGTAGAACGTAAAGGATTTCGCCGCCATTTTGTTTGCTCCATCATTCTTTTTTTGAAATGTAATTTCTGGCTCGTTGTATGAAGTGTCCAGGGTGTGCTTATAAATTCGTGCTCGATATAGGGCGCCGCCGTCTGAAAAAAGGATGATGTCACCCCGAGCCGGGTCCTTCTCGACTCCGAAAATCTCCCTCGCCGTGCAGTGGGGCAATGAGGGTTGTTTTGTGGTGCTAGTATAGGGTACCTCTAGTTTGTTTCATTTTAGACATTTATATCTTATTATTAAAGCCAATTAAATCGCAAAGCCTGACTGTAATCTTATTGTACATATGGAACTTCTTATCTGCAAATAAATCTCATATGGCCTCTGTAGATAAGACAGTTTTTGTAAGTTTTTGGGCCATTAGTACATTTTATTAATATCATAGGCTGACTCTCGCGTTATACTCGTGATCGGGTGCTATCCGTGTGAACTGGCCTACTCTTGTTAAAGGCATTAATGACATTCAATGATTTTTATTTATAACTTTTCGTGTCAGATTGTTTTCATGTTCCAATGATATAATCTGGTTTATATCAAGGATTGAATTGTGACGTTATTAACTAATTATTGTTTATTTCGTGATTCTTCACAAATGACATTGTTATTATTATTTTATGACTATTAGAAAGGGTATAATTTGAATTTGATTTGAATCATTATTGTTTGGGTGAAAAGTCCAGCGAATAATGAAGCTCTGAAAAATCATCACTATCCATATGGGTGTTAAATAAACACGAGAGAAATATGAAAACACATCAGGCGCGGCAGGCGCCGACCCATCAATTCCAAGAACAATACATCGTATCGTCCTTCCAGCCCGTGTTTGCACTGTTGCTAGTTATAATTATTGAAAAGTAGCCGGTATGTAACTTGGAAGAATTTTGCGGATGTGCGTAGTTCATTTCATGATTGCCACATGCATTTACGGAGTCCTAAATATAAAACTGGCTTGCCTCTTTTTTGAGAGTGATTACAGAAATATCGTCATATTCTCATGTTTTTAATTATGTTACAATTTGGACCTATTACCCGACTGACTAAAAATAAGGTAATGTTTTTCGGTTGTATGTATGTCTATTTCTTTGACTTTTGGCCGAGCCAGTAGTCTAAGACTTGATAGATTTTGGAGTCCTTTTGAAATCCTTTAGTACATCGAGGGTGCGCGGTGTACGAGCCGCAAGCGGCTTGTAAGTTTTTTCCTCCTAAAAACCTTAATCGGACTATTAAGAACATTTAAAAAATAACATTAGCGAAATCAGTTCAGCCGTTCTCAATTTAAGATAAACATTAAACATTCAATTTTTATTCATACAGCTTTGTTGGTTTTTAGGGATAAATAATTCGTTCAAACAAAAATGTATAAAGTTTTGAAGTGGTGATTTTTGTAACAAATGTTACATGCATTAGTAAACTAACCTAATCAAGTAGTAATGTAACCGATTTTGGTAAAATTTATGTGAGACCCCATAACTTATTTATTAAAAAAAGAATCATCAAAATCAGTCCACAATCGGCGAATAATTCGCGTAAGTATCTAATATTATACAGGTTGTGACATAAAGGTGTGGTGATACTTTAAGGTGGGCTTGTACTCATCAAACTGAACCACTTTTGTTCTGCAACTTTGCTGAAATCGCATTTATTTTTTATTTTTCTTACAAATCGGTCAGCTGATTAAACGGTTTTGTATAAAAATCCAATAAAAATTTCGCGATTTCAGTGAAGTTGCAGAACAAAAGTTGCTCAGTTTGATGAGGACAAGCCGTCCTTAAAGTATCGCCACACCTTTATGTTACACCTGTAGATCTCGGCGGCAGATCGCGATCTCCCCAGATATTCCTAGGCAGATCGTGAAAAGCCCAGGAATTTATTATTTCCATCTTCTTCGGCATCATCGTCACTTACCATCAGGTGAGATGATGCCAAGGGCTTACCAATTGTAAATAAAAAATATATTTATCGCGGTGCTCCGAACAATACGAAGTCAACAGAGACCCGTTTCGCATCTATATAACTTCAAAACTCTTGAAATTATATTCGAGAAAAAAATTAATTCGAGATTCTCATAAGCCCTCTCATTTGATATGTCACACAATAATATTTACAAACCTATTTAATTTTTTAAATTTACCCCCCTTTAAAAGTGGCTCCAAGTTTAAACTTCATTTATTAACGTTAAAAGTCCGTCTTTGGATCACCGACTTACGTACTCATATGTGTACCAAATCTGAACTGAATCGGCCCAGTAGTTTCAGAGCAAATTAGCTGTGACAGACAGACGGACGCATAGATAGACACGCGTATGATCCTATAATGGTTCCATTTTTACCTTTTGCGGTAAGGAGCCCTCAAAAGGTCACGCAGTCGAATGGAGAACCTTCTCCTTTTTTAAAAAGCTTTTATTTAACTTGCAATGTATGTATGTTTGTTCGGGTGAAATCTTGCAAGTTAATTTCGACCTACTTCCCGGTTTCCGATTGAGCTGAAATTTTGCATGCATACGTATATCGCGTAACAATGCAATATTAAAAGCTTGTACCTAAAAGTTTTTTTTTTTAATTATTTTGAAGTGAGTTGAAAATGAGACAATGAGATGATCCCGAAGACAATCATACGGCGACTTATTTATAAACTTGTCTGTCTGTCCGACGGGTCGTTGTCTACCTGTTTACTCGCGGGGATGTTTAGTCTAGCTTTCAGTCTGGATTGCAAGGAAACTTATGATTGTTGCGGGAATATCCGTTCAAAGGCATTGTCTTATTTTGTGAATTGATCTTGTAAAAATTAAAACATAACTTTTTTTATTCCACAATTGGTCAGCTATTCCTAAGTGGCGCGGGCGGAGTCGGAGGATAGAAATAATCACTCCATTTTTAGGGTTTCGTACACCAAAACGACCAAAGGGAACCTATAACTAAGCCTCTGGTGTCCATCCGTCTGTCTGCCAGCGGCTTTTATTTCATGAACCGTAATAGACATTTAGTATTCTTTAGTTGTTCACTATTACGCGAAAACTAATTATAATTGAAATAAAATGAAACCACATAATGCAGACATCTTTTCTTTATTGAATGTTGCCATTTTTCAAATTACAAAAAATAGGAATTAGATAGTGTTCACACACAAAAAATAGAGATAACTTATAGGTCATCTTTGTTAAATTTATGTGTTTAACATGCTCCCGGGGGAGAAATAACTAAGAGGCAGTAAATGAAAAGAAACAGTGCAATGAAACTAAAAGTATCAGCTTCATTGCTCTAAGCTTACTAAAAATGAAAAATGCTTTAGCCTGGACTAAATTATTTAACAAAATTAAAAGTATGAAAATCTACCTTAGGTAGGCAAACTAACACTTATATATAGAGATAATTTTTAAGCTTAAAATATTACTGCAATTTATTCATAAATAGGTAGCACGCAGACCTTAGTGGCTGCTATAGTCTTTTTGTTTTTGTTAGGTAGTAAAAGCTCTACTACTCTTACTAGATTGTCATTGCCGGGAAATACTTTAGAAATGCGAGCTAAAGGCCAGCACAAGGGAGGAGTGTTTTCTTTTATTAACACCAATTGTCCAATTTCCAAATTCTTAACTGGTGTTTTCCATTTAGGTCTATTTTGGAGTTGACTTAAATAGCAATTCTGCCAAACCTTCCAAAACTGTTGTACCTTTTGGATACATTGTTTCCAGAACTTGAGTCTACACTGGGGAATTAGAGTACAATCCTGCTCAGGAAAGCTTGATAAGGGTCTTCCTATCAAAAAATGAGCAGGAGTGAGACAGGTGAAGTCATCTACGTCCCTGGAGATGGGAGTCAACGGCCTCGAATTCAAAACTCCTTCTGCCTGTATCATAATACTTTGAAATTCTTCATAACTGTATTGATTGTTGCCCATAATTCTCTTGAAGTGATGTTTAGCGCTTTTCACTCCCGCCTCCCATAAACCTCCGAAGGTTGGAGAGTAGCTAGGTATGAATGTAAACTTGATACCTCGCACGGCACAGTACTTGGTAACCTCATCAATATGATCTTTATTCTTGTTAAGATCGAAAAGTTCTCTCAGTTGATTACTGGCGCCCTTAAAGGTGGATGCGTTGTCGCAAAATATTTCATTTGGTGAGCCACGTCTACCTATGAATCGTTTTAAAGCAGCCATGAAAGTCTCTGTGCTTAAGCTTGATACAAGTTCCATATGTATGGCTTTAGTAAGAAAACATATAAACAAGGCCACATATCCTTTTGTTATTACAGCCCTATGAACTCTACTTTGTTTTATATTGAATGGCTTTAGTAAGAAAACATATAAACAAGGCCACATATCCTTTTGTTATTACAGCCCTACGAACTCTACTTTGTTTTATATTGAATGGCCCGCAGTAATCAATACCTACATTTTGAAATGGATAGCATGTTTTTAATCTGCTAGCTGGTAGAGAGCCCATCATTTGTGCTGAGGAATCAGCTTTTAATCGGAAGCAAGTGATACATTTATGCAAAATCTTCTTAACTTCACGAATTCCGTTCATAATCCAATATTTTTGTGATAAACTAAACAAAGTCAGTTTAGGTCCCGCATGTAATAAATTATAATGTTCCCGTTTTATAATTAGGTTTGTCACATGACAATTTTTAGGTAAGAGTAGAGGGTGTTTTTGGCTGTATGGAACTTCAGCATTTTTTAACCTCCCGCCAACTCTTAAGGTATTCGATGCATCGATAAAAGGACTTAGCGACAGCATGTTAGACTTGATTAGTACCTTATTTTGTAGGCAACTAATTTCTTGTGCAAAATGTACTTTTTGCACACACATTATTATTTTTAGCAAAGCGAATCTTAATTCTGCTGCAGATAAAGGACCAGAACTGGTTTGTTTTACAGGTGTAGGTTTATTCCGATTTTTAATTCTATCCTTACAATTGTTATAGAATCTATACATGTACGCTATTACACATTGTAATTTGGTTAAATTTGAGCATGATTCCAATATGGGTAGAGTAGTGTCATGAGCAAGTACATGGCATTCAACAACTGAGTCCCTTAAATTTTCTTCTGTACAATTACTTTCATTTTCGTTATTTACAAAACTTTTTTGCTTAATAAAATTAGGTCCGTTCCACCATAAGTTGTTGGATGCCATGCTCTGAGGATCCACTCCCCTAGACAAACAATCTGCGGGGTTTTCTTGACCCTGAACATGGTGCCAATTAAGCGGAGAGGTAAGCGAATTAATTTTCTTTACTCTATTATTGACAAATAATTCCAATTTATTTGACTTGGACTTAATCCATCCTAGAGCCACCATAGAGTCCGTAAATAGAGCAACATTATTTATGTTTAATATTTTTTGTACTTTAGATGCTAGTTCTGCTAACAGTAATGCACTATTTAATTCCAACTTAGGTATAGTTAATGGATTTTTCAATGGTGCTACTCTTGATTTTGCACATAGCAAGTTTACGAATATTTCATTACCGTGTGTGGCTCTAGCATAGACGCAACAACCATACGCTACTTGTGAGGCGTCACAGAAACCTATGATATGAATATCAGTAGCATCCTTGAACATTAAATCACGCCCCACAAGTATCGGAGACATATTTGATAAGCTTAAATAAAATTTACACCAAGTCTTATTTAACTCTTCACTCAAAGCGTCATCCCATTCTACCTTAAATTGCCATAAGGCTTGCAAAAATAATTTAGCTTTGATGATGACAGGTGCAATAATGCCTAGTGGGTCAAATATGGTGCCAATATACTTTAGAACATTTCTTTTTGTCCATTTTTGATTATTATTGTTTAAGCCACTATTTGATGATAATTTGAACTGATCAGTCTGCACATTGTAAGATATACCTAAAGCTTTCAAAACAGAACTTGCTTCGTTAGTCATTTCTATTTCCTTAAAATGCTGATCTTCAATAGGTATGTCCTTTAAAATGACAGGATGATTTGCAGACCATTTGTGGAGGTCAAATCCTCCCTTTTGTAATAATTTAATGATTTGATCTCTTACCTCGATGGCTTTTGAGATTTCCCATGAGCCGCAGAGAATGTCATCGATGTATGTATTATACCTCAAGGCATCAGCAGCTAATGGTAAGCTTTCTTGATACTGCACTGCCAGCTCAAGAAGACACCTCGTTGCCAGGAAGCTCGAGCTCTTCATCCCGTAGGTTACCGTTTGAAGCTGTAAACATTGTACAGGTAAGTTTATATCTTCTTTCCATAATATGTTTTGTAAGTGCCTATGGGACGGACACAAATTTATTGCTCGAAACATATTTTTTATGTCTGTCATGAATACATACTTATAGGTACGGAACCTTACAAGAATATCGAACAAATCACTTTGTGGAATTTTTCCATTATAAAGGACATCATTTAGACATGATTTTGTTTTAGTTTTAGCACTAGCATCAAAAACCACCCTTAGTTTTGTTGACTGTTTGTCTTCCCTTATTACTGCATGATGCGGTAAAAAGTATAAGCGTTCAAAAGGTGTACTAGTGTTGTTTATGTCATAAATCTTGGCATGCCCCATGTTTACATAATTATTAATAAACTTTGCATATTCATAATGTAATGATCTATCTTTCAAGAATTTTTTATACATCCAGTTTAATCTTTGCAAGGCAATGGGGAATGAGTCACCCAAATTTAAATCATCTACTGGAAATTTAAGGGGTAGTGAAACTTGAAACTTACCATTAACCAGTTGCATTTTGGCTTTGAAGTCGGCTTCACATAATTCTTCTTCAGGTGCAGCAGATGCAGATTCCTGGACTGTTTCTACTTTCCAGAATTTCTCCAATAAATCATTCAAATCATCATCCTGTGTATTATTTTGTTCAACACAATTCAAGGAAATAGAATTACTATTATGTACAGTCATCATAGTAGTTGCTGAATTATTAAGCGTACCTGCAATAATATAGCCAAATTTTGTGTTTTGCAGGACAATTCCCTGAAATTCTAACCTCTCCGGTATCAATATGTTGAAGAAAATATCAGCGGCTAACAAGATTGAAATTGGCCCAGGATTCAATGTGAATTCATCATCAGCCAATGTGATGTTTTTAGGGATAATGCTGTTCAATGCTCCCAAATCGAATTTCTTTTGAGGCAATGGACAAGTAATTTTATCAATCACAGAGCACATAACGCTCTGAGTGAAAGAGTTGTCAACATTTGAGGTTACATTAACAACTGCAGCTTTGGATACAGGATTGTTCTGCTGTCCTAGAGTTGTGATATTTATATTTTTTTCAAATGTTTTTATATCTAATTTTTGTATAACGTCTTTAGTGATAAAGGAAGTTTGACTTCCGCTATCTAGCAATCCACGTACAATTATAAAGGAGCCGTCATTTTTTACAATTTTCACTTTTACTGTGGGCAGCAGAACAATCTCTGGGCTTTGATTACAACCTAATGATGTAGCATTTACAGAGGTTTCGGAATCTTTATGCAGGAGCGTATTATGCTCTTTTGAATTGCAAGATGTGCACTTAAATCTAAATTTACATTTATTTTTATGAGCATTGAGGCATAGAATACATAGCTCTTTTGAATTCACAAAGCCTACACGTTCTTCTAATGAGGCCATTTTGAATTTTGGGCATGCAAATATTTTATGATCATGTTTATCACAATATAAACAAGCTTTTGCCACACCTACTGATAGTAAATTAACACCCTTACATCTCGTCACTTTTTTTGCAGGCTCGAGACGTGAACTTTCTTCAAAACTCGATGCTCTCTTTTCTATGAAGCTTAAGAGGTCCATGATTTTAGGAAGGGTGTCTTTGTCGCGCTCCATATGAAAGGCTCTTGAAGTATATTGATCCAGCTTCCGCAACAATACTGGCAGGAGCAACATGTCCCATGAATCAATAGGTTGTCCCAAGTTTTTGAGTGCTCCCAGATGTTGGCGAACTGTTGAAACAAATTCCCTCAATGTGGTTGCAGTTCCTCGGCTTAATGGGTCTTGATCCAAAATGCTGTTGACATGACTGCTGATTAGAACGCACGGATTGTCATAACGTTCCCTTAAAAGTCTCAATGCTTCTTGAAATGAGCTATCCATGAGCGGCAAACCTTCTATCAGTGCAGCTGCTTCTTTCTTTAAATGATTCCGCAGATAACACAGCTTTTGTACCGGTGCTAGTGACTTGTTAGTTCCGATGACGGCGTTGAATAGTTGTATGAATGGTACATATTTGGTGATGTCTTCACCTGTAAAACATGGAATATCTAAATTGGGCAACTTATTTGCTTCCATTTTATCGCTTTTTGTGGTATTTTGGGTCGATAAAGTGCCGTAAAACTGGTTCACTTCGTCGTATAGGTTATAAAATCTGTCTTCCAACTCGTCGACCATGAAGTCGGCGTCTGCAAATTTATCTTCCAGTAGGTTTATTTGCAGTTGAAAGGTTTTGTATTGTGCCATAGTGCCTTCTAATGCTTTCAATCTGGTAATCATTGTTTCTTGGCTTATCGGTTGGATCTTTGCTTTTTGCACGGCAAGAAAATTTTCAAAGCGCGTGAATGCGGCTTTGCATTGCCCGGCTGCAGCTCGGAGACGTTTGAGTTCCAGGTCGCTGGAATCCTTTGGATTACTTACAGACATTATGCTGTTTTATTTTTTAGCTCGATTAGGACCACTTGTTCACTATTACGCGAAAACTAATTATAATTGAAATAAAATGAAACCACATAATGCAGACATCTTTTCTTTATTGAATGTTGCCATTTTTCAAATTACAAAAAATAGGAATTAGATAGTGTTCACACACAAAAAATAGAGATAACTTATAGGTCATCTTTGTTAAATTTATGTGTTTAACATAGTAACAAATAGACAGTTGAGATTTTTACAGAGTGAATATTTCTATTACCGGTAAAACAACAAATAATAAAAAAATAAAAAAAATAAAAAGGGTCCTCAAACAACAAACGTGATTTTTAAACGTGAAGAGACTAGCAACATATAGTAGGATCTAGTAGCAACTACTATACAGAGTGTACGGGTCAGGTTTCAGAAAACTTATAGGGTTCAATCTATTTCACTGGAATTTTTTTTTAGGAATTTTTTAAGGTTTTTTATCGTTTTTAAAAAACAGCAATGTATGCTAAAATCGGCCCATCAGCTATCGCTAACTTTCTTGGTTTACATTATCTTCGTGAACTTTTGTTTATGCCGATTATCTTGGTAACATAGACTGAATGCACCCATCAGTTTTCGGAAAACTGTTCCTTACACCCGGTGTATAGTTAGTTTATGGAGATGTTTCGGTACGGAACCCTCAGCGCGCGAGTCTAACTCGGACTTGCCCGGTGTATAGTTAGTTTATGGAGATGTTTCGGTACGGAACCCTCAGTGCGCGAGTCTAACTCGGACTTGCCCGGTGTATAGTTAGTTTATGGAGATGTTTCGGTACGGAACCCTCAGCGCGCGAGTCCAACTCGGACTTGCCCGGTGTATAGTTAGTTTATGGAGATGTTTCGGTACGGAACCCTCAGTGCGCGAGTCTAACTCGGACTTGCCCGGTGTATAGTTAGTTTATGGAGATGTTTCGGTACGGAACCCTCAGCGCGCGAGTCCAACTCGGACTTGCCCGGTGTATAGTTAGTTTATGGAGATGTTTCGGTACGGAACCCTCAGTGCGCGAGTCTAACTCGGACTTGCCCGGTGTATAGTTAGTTTATGGAGATGTTTCGGTACGGAACCCTCAGTGCGCGAGTCTAACTCGGACTTGCCCGGTGTATAGTTAGTTTATGGAGATGTTTCGGTACGGAACCCTCAGTGCGCGAGTCTAACTCGGACTTGCCCGGTGTATAGTTAGTTTATGGAGATGTTTCGGTACGGAACCCTCAGCGCGCGAGTCTAACTCGGACTTGCCCGGTGTATAGTTAGTTTATGGAGATGTTTCGGTACGGAACCCTCAGTGCGCGAGTCTAACTCGGACTTGCCCGGTGTATAGTTAGTTTATGGAGATGTTTCGGTACGGAACCCTCAGTGCGCGAGTCTAACTCGGACTCGCGCGGTGTATAGTTAGTTTATGGAGATGTTTCGGTACGGAACCCTCAGTGCGCGAGTCTAACTCGGACTTGCCCGGTGTATAGTTAGTTTATGGAGATGTTTCGGTACGGAACCCTCAGTGCGCGAGTCTAACTCGGACTTGCCCGGTGTATAGTTAGTTTATGGAGATGTTTCGGTACGGAACCCTCAGTGCGCGAGTCTAACTCGGACTTGCCCGGTGTATAGTTAGTTTATGGAGATGTTTCGGTACGGAACCCTCAGTGCGCGAGTCTAACTCGAACTTGCCCGGTGTATAGTTAGTTTATGGAGATGTTTCGGTACGGAACCCTCAGTGCGCGAGTCTAACTCGGACTTGCCCGGTGTATAGTTAGTTTATGGAGATGTTTCGGTACGGAACCCTCAGTGCGCGAGTCTAACTCGGACTCGCCCGGTGTATAGTTAGTTTATGGAGATGTTTCGGTACGGAACCCTCAGCGCGCGAGTCTTGCTCGGACTTGCCTGGTTTTTACTGCTGGTAAGTAATGCTCAGTTTTGTAAGAAATAAGTAAAGGTATCAAAACTTTTGTCAAAGTAGTGTAGTGTAAAGTAGGGTAGTGTAGGGTAGGGTAGGTTAGTGTAGGGAAGGATAGGGTAGTGTAGTGTAGGGTACATTAGGGTATTGTAGGGTAGGGTAGTTTAGGGAGGGTAGGGTAGTGTAGTGTAGTGTAAGGTGACGAACTTCGCCGGGACAGCTAGTCCATAATATGTTGGGCCTTGCAGGCACGTCCCGAGATGGTTTTTTTCACAATTGTTAAGCCCTCCTTGGCACCATGTCACCATGTCACCTGATAGTAAGTGACGATGATGCCGAAGATGAAAGCGAGCTTACCTAGATTCCCCAACGCAATAGGGAACTGACTATCTTATCTTTCTTTATGTCTGAACACTAATGTGTTCCATGTGTAAATGAATATGATGTTAACATTGATGTTTGGCGGCAAGTCTTACTCGCAGATAAGATGGTGTTAGCTAGCCAGGCGGGCTTAGAAAATGATTTTGCACCAACCACAGAGAGTGTTACAATGTACGAGAGTCGGACCCACTACCTCCCTATGTGAAGCTAATGGAATAACTATTGCGCGGCGGTTTAATGATTTGGTAATAAATATTGCATCGGTCAATGGAGGGAAAACGTAAAGAAGTAAAAGATTTGGGACACGTTAATCTATGGAATTGTTTTCCATGGTTCAAGTGATTCTAAAGGTAAATTGCGTAAATTAAAATTTGTTACAATGGTTCGATATAGACATAGACGTAGACAACATTTATTTTCAGCACCAAAAATGAAATTACACAAAAAAAATGAAAGGAAATTAATAACAAGGCAGCTCAATGAAAAAAATCAAAAATTCTAAACTAGAAAATCACTGTGTGTTGCCAGCGATGACATACGAAACTGACACATGGTCGCTTACTATGGGCCTCATAAGAAGGCTGAAGGTCACCCAAAGGGCAATGGAGCGTGCTATGCTCGGAGTTTCTCTGCGTGATCGAATCGGAAACGAGGAGATCCGTAGGAGAACCAAAGTAACCGACATAAGCTCTCAAGATTCAAGATTCAAGGTGTGTATTCAAAATAGGTGCAAATTACACTCTTTCTGATAGTCATAAAATAATAATAACTTAATTTCATTTGTGAAAAATCAAGAAATAAACAATCATTAATTAATCATGTCAAAATTAAATCCTAGAAATAAACCAGATTATGTCATTTGAACATGAAAACAATGTGAAACAAAAAGTTATACATAAAATTATTAAATGTCATTGATACCTTTCAAAAGAGAGGGCAGTTCACACGGACAGCACCCGGTCACGAGTATAACGCGAGAGTCAGCCACCGACCGCTGCCATCGACCATATTAGAGGGAAAGGAACGACCCGAATCGCTAAACTTAGCGGGGCACATATCTCGTAGAACAGATGGCCGTTGGGGCAGTTAAGTTCTCGAGTGGCAACCGTGACCGAAAAACGTAGCGCAGGCAGGCCTCGCACTCGGTGGACCGATGACCTGGTAATGGTTGCGGGAATCCGCTGGATCCGGGTAGCGCAGAACCGGTCGTCGTAGAAATCCTTGGGGGAGGCCTATGTCTAGCAGTGGACGTCCTTTGGCTGATGTGATGAAACTAAAAAAATGAAACAAAATTAAAAACAAGCCAGGAGTGCTATAATCCTGTAATAAACCTGGACTCCGACGCAGCAAGTGCTGTGAGTGGCGTCACAGCGCTGATTTTCAGCGGTGCCCAATCATCAGTTGTTTTTGATATTCCAGTAGTTAAATTTTATATTCATGTTTGCAACTTTTGATGGCGGTATTTTCTCGTAGTGGTGGGGTATGAGGTTGTGGACATCTGCTGCTTGGTTGCTTTGTACCTACTTGAAACTGCCCCGAAATTTAGTTGTTCCGGATAACTTGTTCGATATTTGCACGGTACCAACATATTTATTGTAGCACGTATACAGTTCGGGTACTTTTTTCGCATCTTCATTGTAGCTTTTAAAGAAATAATCTGGTTGCCTGAACGTAGTTATTCCAAAAAGAAGGGTTGCTAAATAGAGTTTTCTTCGAAGAACCGTTTTCAAGTTATATAATAATATAATTATTAATTAGGTTAATTATACGCCTCTAATAAACAGTTGACTATAATTAACAGTTAACCTCAGTTTAGCCAATTGTTTCATTGCATTCAAGTTGGTTTTCCTGTGATTTTCATTTATTACGTGTTATCGTGGGTAGATAAAGATTTAATGCTTTTGTTGGCTTATAACTCTATAAGAGTTAGATTGACTAGTTCTTACAAAGTTGGTGCATGTCATAAGCTTAATCAAGACTACTGCTTGACATCAATAATCGTACCTACTATAATTGTAAGTCTTTTTCTCCTACGTTAACATCTTTTTTTACAAAGTTAACCTATTGGTCTAAGGAGTTATATAGGTACATAATATCGGAATGCAGTTTAATTTACTATTGATGCGTAGCACTATGATTATGTGCTCTCTCTCTCTCTCTCTCTCTCTTTCTCTCAAGCACTAATCTATTCACCTGTTTTGTGTCATACTAAGAAACACTGGATTAACAATGGTGTGTTATGGGTGTTTCATCCTCGATCACCTTTCCTGATGTCTTCTGGTTAGTATGCTACCGGATCCGATTATCTCGCTATCGTTCTCGCTAACGCTTATAAATCAAACCACACACCTACACCCGAGGTCACCCCTATATTAGGCAGTGGCAGCTATGCGACAAGCGTCGCAATGCAATCGCATCGATGCTATCGACTGGCAAGGAAGCACCAAGGAGACTCGTTCTTCTTTACTCACGGCCCGATTTACACATCCACCATCGATTGCCATAGTAATTAATGCGGTATATCGGCAAATAAGCAGTGAGAAGCGCTTAGCAAAAAATCAGGAAAATTATTCCCGCTTAATTTTTTGGCCTGAAAAAAGATTTGTTATATTCCAGGATATTTACCTAGGGCCCTTGTAAGTTCTTTACACGATTAGATCAACTTGACTCGATCATAAAAAATACCAAACATAACATAAATTGAAGCAAAGTGAAGCAAAGCTTTGGAAACATTTGTAGGAAAAAATATTTCTTTTGAATTTGAAATTTATATCATTTTTTTTTCTATTCAAACTACGCAGCCTATGTTTATTCAAATTTAATTTAGTTCACTTTTTCGAAACTTCAACGAAAAAACATTGAAAAAAGTGCAAAAGTGTGGTTGTTTTCTTTACTCTTTACACGTAAAGAAAAATACAGAGACAACTGTTCAATCAATGCCTCGCCTTATTGCAGAAGAGGGACGGATCATGACACAGGAAGTCAGGAAGGGGATGAACATGAGAGTGGAGGAGTATAGATAAAGGCAGAGGAATACCGAAGCAGCGAATGAATGGATTTGGTAAAAAGTGATATGGAGAAGCATGAAGTGACACAAGTACAGCATGAAGCTGGAATGAAGTCAACTTAGTTGTTTGTGTTACAAGGGGCCAAAGTAACATTTTGTTCCCCGAGGGCTTAGTTTAAATTCTGAGCGAAGCGAATGATTTTAAAGTAGAATCCTGAGCTAAGTGAGGAATTCAATATACACCGTCCAAGAACAAATATTTTGGCCCCGAGTGATATACATTTTTCATCACAACCAACCTATGAATAACAGAAAAAGAAACACTTATGTGTAGAATTCAACGGAATCAGCAGAAAAAGCTCAAACTCCAAGCACGAATGCGGTACAATCAGAAGAGAGAAACCAAAACTCCCTAGGGAGGAAACTAAGTAGAATTTTGTTAATACTTATTGAGGAACAATCGTCGTTTTTCGAATCGGTGTGATGAAATCATAATTATAACATCATTATCAGGAGGTCACGGGTTCGATTCCTAGCGGAGTCTAACTTTGGCTCGGTTTGGTTGGTGGAAGGTCATTTTCTAAGCCCGCCTGGCTAGCTTCTACCATCTTACCTAATTCCTGCCGCCAAACATCAATGTTTACAACATTGATGTGTTTCGGCTTGAAGATAAGATAGCCAGTTCCCCATTGCATTGGGGAATCTTAGTAAACCCGCTTCTATCTTCGGCATCATCATCACTTATCATCAGGTGAGATGATGCCAAGGGCTTATCAATTGTGAATAAAAAAATAAATATCATCATTGGCCTTTTGCGTTTATAACAGACGGTTAAACGAGTGTCGCGGAAGGATTCACCCTCACCTGCGAGTGGGCCCACTCGGTCTAGCTGTCTGAACCCGCAGGAACGTCGCTATGTGCGGAGCCAGATCAGCTACAGGACACCGCCGCATTTCCAGGTTGAACCCTACGTGTGCCTACTGGGGATCCCATACCAGGTTTGTTTTTCTCGCAACAATACAAATTTTCGAGCAACTGTACATATAAAAAAAATGTAATTGGAAACGCTAAACACGTTAAAAAAACTAACTTCCATCGCAACCACTTAGTACATTTTTTTATTTGGTTTTTCTTAATTTTTTAAACAAGTACAACACCGATTTTGATTAAAATTATATGGGACCAACCTGAATAAAAAATGAATCATAAAATCGGTTTACAACGTACGAAGATATCGCGTAACAAACATACAAAATAAAATTGAAAACGGGGCTTGACGTGATTTTATATAATTGATGTTGTTAACGTTGAGGTAAAAACAACATCAATTTTATAAAATCACGTCAAGCCCCGTTTTCAATTTGTCAGTATGAATAATCGTGAAAGATTAAAGTGTTATATTACAAAAAAAAACATATAGTCGAATTGAGAACCTCCTCCTTTTTGGAAGTCGGTTGAAAAGTACATACAATGTTTAGGTCTCATGTGTGTGTTTGTACTCCAATCAAAGCAAGCAACGTTCTACTTGTCTCTTGACTCACACTGTATGGGATGAGTAAATCGGCCTACGAGCGTGTACTGGTTTAACCTTAGCTAACCCAGTGTAGGACTGATTGATTGACGATTAGAAATAAATGAGTAGGTAATTGACTACTTACTTGATTTGGACTAGGTAAATACACACTGTAGATTTTCAGATCTATTTTAGATGTGAGAAGGGCGCCATGAGCTGCGATTACTAACTAACCGGGTTCCCTATATATTAATGTATCAGTGTATGTGTACATTGTGTGGAGATGTAACTAAAAAGTTACCTAATTTTATTAAGACAATATACACATTTTTATTTAACAAACACACACCGATTCGAACAGGTGTCATAAACAAGATATAAAAAACATTACAACATATAGAAACAAAAAACACAAAAACAAAGAATAAAACTAATGTAATGCGATGTCAAAATTGACTTCTTAGCAAAAGCTGCAGGATGAAACAGCGCTTGTTCTCAGAATAACCTGTGTGCCTTAGTAAAGCTTTTTGTAGAGAACCTGGTAAAATGTTACCCACTAAAATTGTAATTGCGCCACTAACTAAAAAAAATGTAGAACTCCTCATGTAGGTGTTAACAATCCGGACGAAGTAACGAGGCCTGATTTTGATAAAATTTATTTGGGAGGCATAACCTATGATTAAAAAAATGATTTAAAAAATAACATATTAGCATTATTTCATCAACAAAAACATCCAGTTGAATTAAAAACTTCCTCTTTTCAACCGTCTTCCAAAAAGAAGGAGGTTCTCAATTCGACTGTATGTTTTTTTGTATGTTTGTTACGCGATATCTTCGCAGATTGTGAACCGATTTTCATGATTCCTTTTTATTCAATAGGATATGCTCCCTAGTTGGTCCCGTCTTCCAAAAAGGAGGAGGTTCTCAATTCGACTGTATGTTTTTTTGTATGTTTGTTACGCGATATCTTCGCAGATTGTGAACCGATTTTCATGATTCCTTTTTATTTAATAGGATATGCTCCCTAGTTGGTCCCGTCTTCCAAAAAGGAGGAGGTTTTCAATTCAACTGTATGCTTTTTTTGTATGTTTGTTACGCGATATCTTCGCAGATTGTGAACCGATTTTCATGATTCTTTTTTATCCAATAGGATATGCTCCATAGTTGGTCCCGTCTCCCAAAAAGGAGGAGGTTCTCAATTCCACTGTGTATTTTTTTGTATATTTGTTACGCGATAATTACCTACGTATGCAAACCTAGACTAGACGTCAATGCATGAATTGATTGGATTAAATAAGTATGTGACAATGAAGATAAATTCTTATGGATAATAATATCTAACTTAACTATCATCTAAAAATGTGAACAACAACTTCTTACTTTAATAAAATAATGGTTTTCCTATACAAATTTGACTAAACCCTGATAAAAAAAATGAAAGAATACTTTTTTATTTTACTGTTTATTTTCATCTACTTACAACTGTTACTAACGTTATAGAGGCCAAAACAACAACTTTTGGAATTGTTGTCCGTCTGTCTGTCTGTATGTTCGAGCATTCCGCAAAAACTACCGCGTCGATTTTCATGAAATTTGTATGGTGGTTCCTTATAACCCGCGTTAACATATAGTATACTTTTTATCCCGGAAAATTCAAGAGTTCCCGTGAGAAAATTCAAAATCTCCACGCGGACGAAGTCACGGGCACAAATAGTACAAAATAAAATAAGAATACTCTATTTTCTTCTAAAGGAGGAAGGACAGGGCTGGTAGAAATGAAATTTGCAGTACACTGGAGAACTAACTAACTTTAGCATTGCAAATCAAAAACCCAAATAAAGATTAATTATATGTAGATTATCCCAAACGGGCTTTTGTACCCAGAGAAGTTAATATATTCTTAAGAAAAAAAATATTAACGCGTTTTATGAAAACATACACGTATGAAGATCAGAATCGGAAGTGAATTAAAGACTAAAAACAGATTAATTCAATAAAAAGAAAATGGCAAATGTTGTGCAAAAAAGGATTAAAAGGAGATGACAATAAAAAGATCTAAAGTAAAAGCCCCACTTTACGGCACCTACAACAGTTTTTACATTCGAAAAAGTTGATGGCACGTTATGTAGTGAAACAATTTTTATAGTAGGTAACAATATGCACAGAGATGCACGCAATATTGCAGGCACCCAAATACTTTGAAGACCGACCACAATTGCACAAATCACTCAAAATTATCTCACCGAAGAACGCAGAAATATAAATACTCTTTGGTTGACAAATGTGCTCAAATGTCTCCTGATTTGGTCGGGTAATAATCGTTACTATCAAATATGGAAACAGCTGCTTTTTGCCACCGTGGGGACTCTGCCTTACATACTTAGCTCGGTCGCAGCTCCGTTACTGGCATACCAAGATATCTTTGCATTCGAGATGGTGAGACTTCAAGATAATTTGTAGGTGATGATCATTTTATCAACTGCATTTCTAGTTGGTGTAAATTGTGCTTGTTTTAGTTTATGAGGTTTCTAGGGGTAATAAGTTGTTCAATAACTTTATATTTTAGATGAATTAGTTTGGTCTTCTGAAGATTTGCGGATGCTGTTAAGTGCAAGTTTTATGGGCTCAAAAATCATTTTAACCCCCGACGCAAAAGGAGGGGTGTTTTAAGTTTAACGCCAATGTCGGTGTGTGTGTGTGTGTGTGTCTGTCTGTCTGTCTGTGGCATCGTTGTACTTAAACGGATGATGGACCGATTTGCATGTTACCCAACTCTTTACCAACTTACAGAAGAGGTATCGTGTTTGAGCTACATTCAGTTTAAAAAGCATGAAATCAAAAGTAATTAAAAGTTTTAAAAACCCCCGTCAAAAATATACCTCAAAAAAGTAGAAAATAATATGTTTTGGCCCTTTAAGTTCAATATAAGTAGTTATATTTTAATCTAAGAGTCGTCGCGTAGGGGACCGTTACTTATATTAAACTTGAAGGACCAAAAAATATTATTTTCCTCCTTTTTTTGAGGTATTTTTGGCGGGGTTTTTTTTTTCGTTTACGCTAGTTTTCCTATTGGTTTATTATTCTGTCTATACCGGGCAGCACGCAGCCAGCAGGGTCCTTTCAAGCGTGGCGATTATGGCAATCTCTCCCCTCTCCCCCTCACTTCCTCCAACTTGGGGGATGTCTGTCTATGTCCAGTAGTGGACGTCTTTTGGCTGATTAACCAAATTTTACGTAGGTATTGCAGTTATTTTTGCCATGTTATCATAATTACACCGCTCCTATCCTACCAACTCAATCGTACTTGTTTTCTTCAAAAGGACATGCAAGGTAAGTATATTAAACGTCTTATACAATTCATATCATTGGTCTACATATCGATCTACCTAGTTTAACGCTTTAAGTTATATTTATTCATATGTTTTCATTTAATATTTTGTCTTAGATTAATGTACAGAGGCCAGCACATCACGCTAGACACTTTGGACTTGGTACCGTTCTTATGCCGTATGCGTATGGATTCGAATCGCACTACGAGTGTCTAGCCTGATGTGCTAGCTTTTGTACATAAATTTAATAATTTGAGTGTGTTTGACTACATCTTACCTCATAGAAAGTAATGATTTAGTCGAAGGTGGTACACGCCCATCACTCTCGTCTTGAAGATCCCCAAATTTTAAGAGTCGGGAAACACAAACGCAGGCATGGATTTCCACTCCAATGACTGTCCCACAGAATAGAAGAATTCTATAGAACGCTGATGTTGATTTTTTATTACTACCACCACAGAATGCAATTTTTTTTTCTTATCTGTGGACTGTCCGCATAATGCAAGCGGAACGCGATTGCGCAACGCTTCTTGCGGATAGGCTAAATATCGACAACAAAGGGGTGGAACCTCTCACTGTGTCTCGTTGACCAAGGGTGGGAGGGTGGGAAGGAGCTGGGGGAACGAGGTCGTGTGTTCTTGCGCACACTCTCCGAAATGAATTCAATAAAATACCGAAAGACAGGCAACTTTGCGGCAAGGATTTGGAGCTTATTTTTGACGAGCTTATCGTCGCCAGTCAGTCTCCGGACGTGACAGTCGATGGCGTTCAAGGTATTTAGCTGATAGCTGGCTGATCCTTCCCATAGGTGAGAACAGTACTCCATACAAGATCGAATTTGTGCTTTAAATAAGGTGAGAAGTTGTCAAGGTGTGAAGTACCGTCTCATTTTAGAGAAAATGCCCAGCTTCATTGCAGCAACTTTTGCCTTGCACTCAATGTATCGAACGAAATTGAGATTAGGTGTTAATTCTACGTCAAGGAGCTCAAGGTGGTCGAATATCTGAATGAGTTCATTCCGGAAAGTAGGAATCAGAGTAAAAAGGACACCTTTCATCGGAAAAGTGACAGTCTGTATCGTAGCTGCATTGAACCTTACGATTATCATCCCAATCAGGCACTGCCTGAAACGATAGGTTCATGCACTTTATTATGGCCTCTCTCTTAGACAGCGGTCTCTGGCTATTAGCTCGTGCACTGGATAGGAATCTTTTCACAATAATTGTGCTATCGTCTGCATACCCAATGATACCTGGTGCCAGCAGATCGTTTAATAATAACTAATATTATAAAAGGAAGTGTACAATGTGCGTGCCACTAAAACTCAGAAACGAGTCCCCGTACGATCAAGGGAGTTTATGGTGTGGTAGCCCTCAATACCCCGTCCATGAAAAGATTCCCGTTTTTACTTAAAGGGCGCGCTTTTGAACATAATAAGGGCTGGAAGTTTCGCCCTCTAGAAATTTTCAGAACAGACCAGAACATTTAAGAGTATTCTAGAGCATTCCAAAATAACATCCTAGATCATTGTGGAACATTCCAGAACACTCTTGAATGTTCTGGAACATTGTGCACGATTTGAACCCTTTTTTGTGTAGGGCTACCTATTGGTATGCAGGGTGTTAAAAAAATAGTGTAGGACCCGTTAACTTAAGCTTCTACTCATCATACTGAACAACTTTCCCCAAGGAAGTCATAGTTAATTCGCAAAAAAAAATTGACGCTCCATACAAAAATGCACAAAATTGGTCGATCAGCTGATCGTTTTGTATAAAGATTTCAAAAAAATTGCGATTTCAGCAAACTTGTAGAACAAAAGTTGTTCAGTTTGATGAGTAGAAGCCGCAGTTAACGGGACCTACACCAATTTTGTTACATCCTATACAAAGCAAGATCCGTCGTGGGTTTACGTATCATATCAACTACCTGAGCGAAGCCGGGTACCCCAGCTAGTTACAAATAATGTATTTGAAAAACAGTTAGTTACTGATTAGCTTCACATGTGACTAACTAGGCCCAGCTTGTATCTTGGGCAACAGCAACAAAAGATTTAAGATAACAACTTTGTAAGCTTGCGGCTCGCGCACCGCGGACCCTGTAGTAAATTAAATACCTACTTTTTTATTACTTCATATTATATCCAAACGAAAATGAGATGATGAGTCATGTTGGTCAACAAATTAATTTTCACGACTCAATATTGTTTTTAACAACAGAATCGTCACTATTCAAAGATCAAAAACTGTTCGATTCGCTATAACTTTGCCCTAAAACGTCGTCGTCCTAACTTTATAATTATAACTTGTTACGCAACTTCTGAAGTGGTTCGGACTGAAATATTATTTTAGGAGTTCAGAGAGCGACCGTTGCTTGCACACGGTGTTCATAGTCTCGACCTTCTACTTTACCTGGTAAAGTTGGTTTTGCATTGGTCTGGTGTTGGTGGTGAAGTCGTTTTGCTGTCTACGTGGCGTCACGTGTCGCATGTCACTCAGTGGACTTCCTCTTCGACAATAATAAAGAGAAGAAAAAGTTTAGCTCTCACGGAACGCGATGGTTTGATGCTGTTCAGGTGTGATGTCTTGGATGCAACAGCATATAAAACAAAATAAAATACAACGCTGTTATACGGGACCACTGGTATTAGGTCCGTTTGAAATTGCTGATTAGGTGAGAGTTAATAATAATGAAAACTAATATTGAAAAAACAGCTAAGTCGGACTCGCGCAAAGTAAGGTTCCGTAGTATTTACAAAAATTAATGTACTTAAATTTAAAAAAATTATGAACTTTTTACAAATCCAACTGCACACCCTAAGTTGGTCGACTATTACGCCTTAACTAAGGAAATCTACTTTGCCTTGATAGTTTTCCTTTTAAATTGATTATATGTCCTACTATTTAAATATTTTTTCAGATGTCCTTAATTAGCGGTTTGGCTGGTAGGGGCGGGGGCGGGGGCGGGGGACACGTGACTCTAACAAAAATTAGCACTTTAAAGCCTTATATTTGACCAGTAAACCTTCAATAGTTTTCAAAGACCTATTCAACTAAACCCCACACGATAGGGTGTGGTGTACGTTAACAAAAAAAAACAACCCTAAATATATTTTTCAAAATTCTGTTAAACCATTTTGTCGACGTGATTAATATGTATACCCATGCCAAATAACAGCTTTCTAGTACTAATAGTCTCTGAGTTAAGCCGCGGACAGACGGACAGACAGACATATGGCGAATTTATAAAGGTTTCTCGTTGACTTCGGTATTGTTTAGATATTTTGAAAGCATGGTGGCTTTAAACTCATGAAGATGGGCTTTTTCACCTCAATAAATTCCATTATTTTGGCAAAAAATACCTATTTTTATTTTTAAGGCTCTAGAGTTATTTCATAGGTTTCTTCGTTATTAAATGCTTTATAAAATTTGAAGATACTCCACATAAGATTTTGACACTTTCAGGAAAATTCAAGAAAGTAAGTCAAAAAAAATTATTAATCTGCCCACTACAGAAACGCCTTTGTTCTATTCAATGGTATGTAGCTCCGGGGATTGAAACAAGAAGACATTAATCCCTGATAAAAGATCACAAGTAGTTATATCATAATATGGTCAATAATATATAAACAAGAAAAAAAAACCAACAAAAAATTGGCATTGAAATTTAAAACGGATCGGCAATTGCATAGGTAAGGACCTAATAATATATAACTGCGATCCTCCTAAGTGGTGACTCTTTTTACTGATAAAACTGAAATTCTTTTGTTTTGAAACTTATAAACTAGCGTTATCACGTTATCAGCTGATCGATTTGTATGAACAGTCCAAAGATTTTTCAAGTTCAGCAAAGTTGCAGAACAAAAGGTGTTCATTTTCATTAGTACAATTTGCAGTTTATGTATCGGTCCCCTTGTCTACGTATACTCTACTATGTCAAAAAGATTGTTGTATTTGATAACAATATGATTGATAACGTGATTTATAAAGTTATGAACGCTAAAATGGTTAAAAACCGACTTCAATTGCAACAAAAAAGTATAATTGTTTTTAAGTATAATAAAATAAAAAAATAATCATCAAAATCGGTTCACACTCAGCGATGAAATCGCGTAACATACAAAACGCAAAAAACTCGAACACATGAGAGAAGGCATGATAATAAGAGCTGATAACACAGATAGAGCTTAATATGGTAATTTTGTGATAGCAACTAAATAATGTTAAACAGACACAAGGTTCCAAACATAACCATAATAAAAATAAAATTAATTTAAATAAACGTGATTAATTTGGTATCGACATCGACAGAGAAAACCCGGTGGCCCTATTATGGGTTGGCGCCTATGCAGTCGGTATGATCTCTCGATCTGTCTGTACGTGCCAAGTTTACTACGCAAAGTAGGTATCGTATTGAGTATTGTTGATGATGAGGAAGGATTGTATGCCAATTTTAAGAAAGATGTTGAAAAGGTTACTGTTAATGCTACTTGTTGACGAGAAAAGGTAACTAGGTGGATTAATATTAAATGCCAATAAAATTATTAAAAAGTTAACAAAACCAGTAAAAGGTGATTCCAATGAATCAAAAGGGTTAATTAGAATAACAAAAGGAAAACTAAATTAAAAGCTGGAGCAGACAAACTTAATTGATGTGAATAATTAAATTAGGGAGTGCAGTAGTAGGTTTTATAAAATTGAAAGATTTGTCATGATAAACAAGGCTTTTAAAAGAATTAAAATAAAACTTTATGACTACAAACTTGGTTATAGCCGTCAAAACTTTCTATCAAATCGGACTAGAGCCTAGTCTATCGAGCCTATGTGAGAATAGCCTTTACCTTGTCATCACCAATGAGGACGCTATATGCATAATTATGCAATCCATAATCGTGTACGATAAAATTATTTCAAATGATAAGTTTACGATCAATAAAACATCAAAACGTCAAGATGATGACGACAGAAGGAATTAAAGATTATGTACTTCACCGATAACAGCATTGCTCTTGAATCTAGAAACTACATTTAAAATATGTAGACACTTTTTTTCTTCAAATATTTGCTTCGAAGAGCACATAATTACTTATTACCGGTCGAATTTGCCAAAAGAAAGTTTTGACCTATAAAAGTTTCAAAGAACCCCTAAATTAAAAATGCCTATACCTGCTTTCTTCAACATACATTATGTGGTCGACATTTTCGCTCATTTTGGTCGCGCCCTTTAATTAATTCTAAATGTCATATGAATTGGGCTCGTTTTAAGTTTATTTTAAGACATAAACCTAGAGCGGAAAGAATAAAGTCAACAGTGGATGTAATACTTTTTGGATAATAACCAACATCTGACTCTACAAAGTTTGGATAAATATAAAACAGCACTGAAAAACAGAAATGAATTCGCTTAAGTTTAGAAAACAGCTAAGTTAAAACATTGAAAACAATATATAACACTTTTTATCCCACGTAAAATAACGATTCCCTATGGATCTGGAAATAACGGCTTCCACACACGCGCTTACGGCTGCACCACAAACCTGCCAAAAAAGTATTAAATAATTTTCGAAAAATCTAAAAACTTTTAGTATTGCATTGTTACGCGATAAATTTCAGCTCAATCGGAAACCGGGAAGTGGATCAAATTTAACTTGCATGATTCCTCCCGAACCAACATACAAACATTGCAAGTTAAATAAAGCTTGTAAAATATATCCACGCGGGTAGAGCCGCATACTAAACCATCTCGTAAAAATGAATAGTTTCCTGAGGCATCTGGAAAAATACCCTCTACGCTTGTAAGCTTGCGGCTTGGCACTCATAGAATTATAGAAATGATATCCGTGGAGCGAAACCATGAACAAAAGCTAATAAATATATGAATTTGCTAATCTGATTTGAATTTTTCAGAAATAAATTATTGGCGTGGTCTTTGAAACTCCTATCATCACCATAACCACCATAACCAGAAAAGCTCTACGGCTGGACATGAGTTCCTCATTCACGTTCTTTTATTGACCTGGTTTTGTATAAATTTTGTTTGACAAATTGTGTCAGGGTTAAACCAACTACTTTGATACCAGTCCATCTCCTCTCCGCCATATTAGAGTACACTAACGTAGACTCTCATTATTGGCACGTTGATTTCAACGCAATCAAACATAAAACTCTAGGCGCAAGTAATAAAGTCGATAGCAGCTCACACGCGTGACCGGCACTTACGATGCGTTTGCTTGTGAGATTTGAGCAAAACCGCCCTTTTTGTAAGTTTTTGAAATATACACTAAAATTTTGACAGTTAAAATATGTAAAATCCAAAATTTACTAAATAAATAGCATAACAAAAAAAACTAGAATTTTCTTAGTATGTTTAAGCTAAGTAAAGACCTGAAAATATATGTAAGTATATAAAAAAAACTGCATTTAAAGTGATAGTAAAATTTTAATATTAAAGTTTTCAAAAATGTACTTTCGTAACATCGTCATCATCATATCAGCAAAAAGACATCCACTGCTGGACAAAGGCCTTCCCCAAAGATTCCCACGACGACCGGTCCTGCCCACATCCAGTGGCTTTCCGCGATCCTCACTAGGTCGTCGTTCCACCGCGTAGGCCTGCCTACGCTACGTTTTCCGGTGCGCGGTTTCCATTCGAGAACTTCACTGCTCCAACGGCCATCTGTTCTACGAGCTATATGCTCTGGCCACTGCCACTTTAGTTTAGCGATTCTTATTTCTGATTTGATCGCGTAAGGAAATTCTGAGCATAGCTCACTCCATTGCCCTGTGGGTGACCTTGAGCTTTCTTATGTGGGCCCACATTAAGCGACCACGTCTCAGTTCCGTAACGTTTTGTTAAACTTTTGTAAAATGTAAATAAATGCGAGCCTTGCAGGACTAGTCCGCTCTCCGCTCATGCATCGAGCCTGTCACCAGCGACATTTTCACGTGGTCTCACACTCCCACATCTCGACCTGAAGCGTGGCCGCTTACGCAATATGCCGGCCGGTTATAATCTGCATTCATTACCGGTGATGGGCTATACGTTAAAAATAATTAACATTCTTAACTTAGGGTTTGATTCACATGTTGATGGAGTCACAGGTGTATTGGACGATCAGTTTGTGAAAAAGCAATATTTAATAATCCTTACTAATATTATAAATGTGAAAATATGTTTGTTTGTTTGTTATGTTTTCACGCTTCAAAAACTTAACCAATCTTGATGAAATTTAGTATGCAGGTATCCTGTATCACTAGGAAGGACATAGGCTACTTTTTATCCCGTAAAAATAACATAGTCCGATGCAGTTCCTGGGGGAACTGAAGATATACTCTTTTTTTTGGTTAGTTTCTTTAACATTACAACGGAACAATGGATCGCTGTGATTTTTTGCACAGAGATGGCTGAGGGAGTGGGAAATGACATAATTTACTAATTAGCATATCCTGACATGGTTCCCGAGGGATCTGGGAAAAACTCATTTCCGTGCTCGCGCACGTCAGCGTCGTAACGGAGCTAAGGACTGAAGTGGTTTTTCGTACAGAATTGGTTCGTCACCGTGAAAAATTTGTTTAAATTTTAGCTTTGATTCTATTGAGATTTAACTTCCTTATTGAATATCGATAGTTTTCTCATTTTTTATATTATCTGTGATCGTCGCCTAGCGACTGTTCTGTTTTACCTCTTTGTTCTGTTCTGTTACGATTGTGTTGGGAAAACGCATTATAACAATTATCTCTACACATCCATGATGAGCGAAGGTTTTCCTCTCTGGTCAGTAAGAGAGCTGAGTCAAGTCAAAGAGTAGGGAACATAAAGCGTCAAGCTGCGGAGTACGGACAACCAATCTATGTCGGACGTTGTCAAAATCGATTAAGGTTTAGGAAATATGAGGGAACAGATGAACATACACACATACATACAAACATACATGGACTGTCAAAAACGTAACCGTTCCGTAGTCAGGTAAAAATGCAATGTTGTTCAGTACGATGAGTAGAACCCTCAGTTATCGTGTCCTACAACAATTTTGTTACACCCTGTAATACCACCAAAGTGGGTACTTATAGGATGTTGTGTGAACTGTTGTAGATGTCTTAATAAAAATGATACTTTTTTATGATAAGTGACGATGATGCCGAAGATGGAAACGGGCAACGCAATGAAGAATGGGCTATCTTATCTTCAAGCCAAAACACATTAATGTTGTTAACACTGATGTTTGGCGGTGAGACTTAGATAAGATGGTGGTAGCTAGCTAGGCGGGTTTAGAAAATGCCCTACGACTAACCGAACCGAGTCTTACAAGTTGATCCCACCGGGAATCGAACCCGCGACCTCCTGATGTTAAGCTAATGGACTGAACCATTAAGCCAGTTGGTACGAGGTATCAAGCAAGAATGCATGAATGCAAGAATCTTGTGCTAGTTGCGCTCCGGTACTGTAAGTGTAGCCAACAAAAAACACATCAACAAGCAAACAATCGATGCACAACCTCGCATACTTAACGCAAAAGACATTTACGTGGCAAAGATCAATAAATCCGTGATTGCTATGTGCATACATCATCAGGCGAGTCCTGCGCAAGCGCGCCGAGCTGCGACAGTAATCACTGGTGGACATTAGTGACCACCCGCGCAAGTAATCAGACCTCCTTGGTAGCATGTAGATCGGTATCGGAAGGTCAGTAAAAAGTTTTTATGGGAATTTTGGATGTGATCAGTCAATATTTTGTTTATTGGGAAATTGTGATGGAATTGGTGAGATAAAGGTTGGTGTGAAGAGTGTTAACATTGAAAGTAATCAACAAATCCTACTACTAGTAATATTATAAACGCGAAAGTTTGTAAGAATTTATAGATTTATGTTTGTTGCTCTTTCAGACAAAAACTACTGAACGGATCTGACTTAAATTTAGTAGGTAGACAGATTAGGACCTGGATTAACACACAGGCTACTTTTTTTACGCTCGCGAGCCGCAATCATCCTCGAAAAGTCAGAAACGTTGTCCACGAGAGTGAAGCCGTGGGAAACAGCTAGTGTTATATAGTATAGTGGTTTTGTATCTTCTTACGACTTGACAGATTACTATGTAACTTTGGCGAGTTGTTCCTTACACGCACAGGAAGCTTTATAATAAAAAAAGTAAAAACTTTTTACAGTTTTATAAGTTTTGACCCTCGGAGTGTTCCTGGTAAGGTGTCTGTTACGTTACAGTGTCGCGAGTTCAATGGTTTTTCCCATCTCAAAAAATGCCCAACGCGCCTAAAGAAGTTTTTACTTAAAAAAACTTGCGAGCCGCTTTACCGACACATGGGGAAATTCGGGAAAAACTGGGTAATTTTTTTCATATTGTATTTTTCACTATTTTTACGAAAACGATATCCACGCAGGCAAATTTGTTGCGCGCGTGGACGGAAAGGTAAATAGTAAAGAAATATCCTCGAAAAACTTGAAAACTTATAGGTACAAGCTTTAATTTGAAAGTAATTATTTCGTATTCTTCTCAGCAAACCCTTTAATTTGATACCCATATTATGGGGGTGCATAAAAATAACTATTCCGCCATCATTGGGAGTTCGCCATATTGGATTAAGAATGACGTCACTCAGCTAAAAATGCATTGTTCTCCAAACTTAACGTGTATCAGCTCATTCGGAAACCTGGAAGTGACTTTAATTTAGCTTCCAAGACTTGTCCCATAAAAGAACACGGCATAAAGCTTGTAAAAACCCCTCAAACCGCTTGCGCAGAAAATTAGGGAAACAATGAAAATTATTTTTCAACCGACTTCCAAAAGGGAGGAGGTTCTCAATTCGACTGTATTTTTTTACGCGATATCTTCGCAAATTGTGAACCGATTTTCATGTTTCGATAAAGTATATGCTGCCAGGTTGGTCTTATATAAATTTTATCAAAATCGGTGTAGCAATTGTATAGAAAATTAACAAAACCATTAAAAAAATCAGTGATTGCGATGGAAGTCGGTTTTTAACGTGTTCTTTTAGCATTTTACAATTATTCTTTGGAAGTTTTCACAATTCATACGAAAACGTAATCCGCGCGGGCGAAGGAAACAGTTGGTATCTATACAGGTGTAACAAAATTGGTGTCGGTCCCGTTAACTGGGGCTTCTACTCACCAAACTGTACAACTTATGTTCTTCAAGTTTGCTGGAATCGCAAAAAAAAATTTGAACTCTTCATACAAGACGATCAGTTGATTGTTCAATTTTGTGCATTTTTGTATGGAGCGTAATTTTTTTTTGTGAATTGACTACCTATTGGTTCCTTGGGGAAAGTTGTTCAGTATGATGAGTAGAAGCTCCAGTTAACGGGCCTTACAAACTTTTTTATACACCCTGTATATTTATGTATTAAAACGCATTTATGACATATGTGCCTGTGTCAGTACAGGGAATCCTCGTCAGACCGGCTAGATGATTGTTTAGATTTGTCCCGAATACTATTTCAAAGGTAGATAATGAGACTAAATAAAAATATTTTAGTCCAACTAAAATTTTGTAAACATGTTGGACTAAAATGGGTAAATCTCAGTCATAAAATTCCTACAGATCAGATGAAGCAGATCAGGGGATAACTAAACGATTTGGACAGACTCTACTCCCATACGGAAGAAGGTCAATTTATTATTAAAAAAAATATTACGTTCGAAATCTAAGTTATAAATGTAAAAATGTTTTGTTTGCTTGTTACCTCTTCACGCTTTAACACCTCAACCAATCTTGGCAAAATTTGGTATGCGCGTAGCCTGTGTCATGGAAAAGGAGATAAAATACTTTTTATCTCTTCAAAATAGCTTAGTCCGATACAGTTTTTGAGAGGACTGAAAAAAAACTCTTTTTTTGCTTAATTTCCTTAAGATCGCAACTAGCCGCGGATTGTTGTGATTTTTTGCACAGAGATGGTTGAGGGGGTGGAAAATTACGTAGCCTACTAATTGTCATAGCCTGACATAGTTTCCGAGGGATCTCGGTTTGGGGAAAACTCATTTCTACGTGATTTTTTGCATTTTGAAGGAAACTTGAGAAAACTCACGTCTACGCTCGCGTGCCACTAGCGGCTCGCGCACCACTCACAGTAGAAGACAGACATAAAAAACAATATCCACGCAGGCGAAGCAACGGGAAAAAGTTAGTAAATTGATAAATAGGATATCCAAAAAAGATTAAATTATTATTTGTATCAAGATCATTATTACACCTGGGCACACCCTGGACACTTCATCCAACGAGCGCGAAATGACATTTCATAAAACAAATGAAATCACGGCAAAATTCTATACGTTCGCGAACCAAAGTATAACCAATCTGCATCGATATGGGTGACGAGGGGGTGAGGTAGGAAACTAGAGAGCGGCAGGGAGAGTCCATACTGTATGTTAGTACTAATATGTTTACTTTGACCTGGGCACAGTATTACGATATCATATTGTAATTCTGTCACCTGGGTAACCAACGCGTACCTATATTATATTTAAAAAAAAAAACGAGACCTACAGTACTCGCATATGATGTGTAACATGTGACAAAATACTTATGAAATTAATTAATTATCGGGTCGTACATTCACGGGCCGACCCTTCGAATAGTAGTATGTCATCTTTGCCTTTGCCATCACACTAGGCGGCATGGCTATGACAACCTTAGTTTTCGAGAATTAAAAAACGTTCGCATTTCCTGTTACACATTTCCGTCCCATTTCACGAAATCACTCCCACAAATTGCAGGAAAGCGAGAGCAAAGATGTTACACATCAATAATTGGTCTTTGTGTTACACAAAATTACATAGGTATCTACCTAATTGTATCCTAACACAGTTATCAATAGACACTTTGTTTTTTGCCGAAACCGGTTGGATTTGGGTATCAAAAATTATTGTGAGTATCTACCTGCCACATTGTAATCAAAGTTTTTTTTTTCTGATAATACATTTTTAGTCTTCCTGTTTTATTTTTATTTGAAACCTAATTTTGCCCGCGGCTTCACCCGCGGATTTAGTTTTTATGAATGTACTGGCTTTTTTTGACTCTCTTTGAGGTTGAGTGGTGCGCAAGCGTAGATAGGAGTTTACTCCGGATCCCACGGGAACTATACGGGCTATTCTGATTCGTAGTCTACGTCACGTCCCACTCCCTAAACTATTTTTGTATGCAAAAAAATCACGTCAATTCGTTGCTCCGTTGCGACGCGGACGTCCACGAGCCTGGAAATGACTTTTCCTAGATCCCTCAGGAAATATTTTGGGCTATGCTAATTAGTAGTAAGTATTATTATCATTTCCCACTCCTTCAATCATTTGCGCCATATTTATATATTTTTTTAAACTTTATTATTTTCATACTTTTTTGCTTATTTTTACAGGTATTCTTAACACATATTATGAAAATATAAAATAAAAAAATAATAATAATGAAAATAATGCTGAAGGTAGCGGGAAGCCGCTGAGCTGAGCTGAAGCATTTGTCCAGCAGTGGACGTCCTTCGGCTGATATGATGATGACGATTGAAAATATTTTATAATATCTATTTGCGATATGTCATTAAAATCGGTACAACAGTTTTTTTGCAAATCGAGAGGGTCAAGCCTACCCTGAATTAGGGTGATAATGCATCAACTATTAAAATATTTGTGTTAAAAGTAAAATGATCTTGATATCAGTAATGCTAAATAAATTTGTTTACGCTTTAAAGGTAGCAGAAAATAAAAAAAATGTTAAAACAGCCATCATGTCACACTTTGTAACGCTACGGACTAATATAATGGGGAAAAAGCACTGACTGATAAGCTTTCATTGCTCAAAAGAAAAGTATCCAGGCCCTCTATGGTATTAGGTATACCTGAAGAATCTTGCAATCTCTCCTTTTTTAAAGTCTACAATTGATAAGCCCTTAGCATCAACTCACCTGATAGTAAGTGACGATGATGCCGAAGATGGAAGCGCACTTACCAAGATTCCCAAACGCAATGGGCATCTGGCTATCTTATCTGTTAACACTGATGTTTGGCGGCAAGACTTAGACAAGATGGTGGTAGCTAGCCAGGCGGGCTATGAAAATGCCCTACCACCAACCAAACCGAGTCTTACAAAGTCGAGCCCACCGTGAATCGAACCCGCGACCTCCTAGTGTGAAGCGAATGGACTACCCATTACGTCACGTAGGTGGTATAATGAAACTCCTAAATCAGCTACTTGTGCATACAATAAAAGCTGCCTTGACATATGTGTAGATAATTTTAATATCTAGTATTAATAATTTTTTGGATAATAAATAATTTTATTAATATTGATATTTGCATGCTAAAATGTAAATTGCACACCATCTCTGCTTTGGTTAACAATAAGAATCATTATTTTTTGTGCATACATTTTGATATACCATGTTAAAAACCAAATGAAGAATTATTATGTACTTAATAAACGTCAAACTAGACTATTGAAACAAAATGAAATATTCCAACTATTCTGAATCCCTTTAAAAATTTCTTTGATAATCCCAATTTAATCCAATCAAATCAGATATTATAGCTACGAACATTCGCATGTTTCATAGCAGTCCCATCTAACCCGCTATCGTCTGCCACAAAAATACCTAGACGACGTTATGTGACAGATAAACATTCCGAACTTTAAATATATTGGGTCGAAGTGAGATGAAAAAACTACGGCGGAGTTAGATTTAGTCTGGTTGATAGCGAAAGTAGAAGCAAGGAAACGTATTCATGGTGTAGTAGGATCGATTATAACGAGAACTTCAAAACGACCAGAGATGATAAAAATTGTGATTCCTTCTACATTTTTGTCAGAAACTTTTTAAATTTACTTTTGATACTTTATAGACTTTATAGTCAGTATTTATTATATAAAAGTACACTCAACGCTTTTTTAGATTGACTACAAAATATATGCCTATCCTTCTATAACAGTAGGTAATTTTATCGTGAAAAAGCTATAGAAATAATATAATTAAATTAAATACCTAATATCACACTAAAACACCTAAAATAAAATACCTTAATTTAACACCTAAAATACCATAAAAGGAACACCTAAAATACCTAAACGAAACACCTGTTCATTATGTCATCACCATCATATCAGCCGATGGACGTCCACTGCTGGACATAGGCCTCCCCCAAGGATTTCCATGACGAACGGTTCTGCTCTGCCAGCATCCAGCGGCTTCCCGCGACCTTCACCTGGTCATCGGTTCATTATGTATTAAATTAAGTAAAATCCTACTAATATTATAAATGTGAAAGTTTGTATATATGGATGTATGGATGTTTGTTACTCTTTCATGCTTCGTGCCAAGTTTCATCCTGATCCGTTCAGTGGTTGAAGCGTGAAAGAGTAACAAACATCCGTACATACATCCATACATATAAACATTCACATTTATAATATAAGTAGGATTGAGTTATTTTATCGTTATTTAAATTGTACATATTTAGAATCATCCTTTTGTTGATTACGTGTTTTTAATATTATCAGCAATTCACCGAGTCAATTCCCAGTTTGAACATTAATTTCCACATTCATATAGCTCACAATCTATAGGACATTAGTTGCCAATACATTTAGAGTTCATGTCACCCATCGATCGGAACTGTTCACGAAGCACAATAGATCGGGTCTGTGATCCTATGGCCTTGCAATTAACGCGTACATCCGTGGACTTCATAATAGTATTAAGCCCAGTGGAATAATCGGTGGACATATTTCATTCGGGCTTATGTGGTAGCACATTTATTGAATTGTTATATCAAATTAGTGTCTGTCATCGGCTGATCGTAGGGTCGGATCAATTTTCGGCACAATGTGGTCGGCTTCTGTCATTGATTTGTGTGGGAACTGAGGTTCAAATTTTTTGCTCCTTGTTTGGGACCAATTCTATATAATTAGGTGAAATAAGCTATAAATGATCGTTTATTTTGTTAAAACTAGAAAAATAATAATATTAACATCTGCAAGTGCATCAGCTGCAATTCTAAGCATTAGAAGAATAAACTCATCCAATAAAAATTATGCTTCGTATGTAATATTTAATAGGACAGTAAAATCATCGAAGCGGAACAAGAATAATGGAGAACTGGCAGCCCGGAACGACACTGCTTAGGTTGCTATTAAAAAATTAAAAGATCACTTTTGTATAGTAAATACAGATATAGACAGTGAAGCTCATACAAGGTCAAGGAACTTTCATAGAAAAACAAAGATAGTTATACCAGACAATGTGTCTAGCAACAGATTAAACGTTGGCAAGATGATTCGAAAGTCAAAAATACATATTACAATCAATCAGAAGAAGAGCTAGTGAATTCGAAATTCGATTTGTGTGTGGTATGGTTTTGTTTAAATCCGTCAAAACGGAAAATCAATTTAATTTCCCCAAAAAATTCGAATATCTGAGTGCACTCTACATCAAATTGATCAAGACAGATTTATAATCCAACAATGAAAGCGAAAAGAAGATCAACAATGGAAAAAGTTAAGAAAACGACAGATGATATCCAGAAAGATAAACATTTTGCTAAAAAAACGGCGGTTTGTGTAAACATGTTGTGAGAATTCAAGCGCCACACTCAAAGACGTGGAGCCGCCAATAGCCCGGATAATTGTGTAATAAATATTCTTGAGCCTCTAAATCTATCGCTCGATGATTGGAAGATAGATAAGGAACCGTCTATCCAAAATATCCGGTCAAATCCAGAGGTTACTCTATCTTTAGAACGTATTTCATCGAGTTGAGATCTTTTTGAATTAGCAGGATACACTTAAGCTTTATTTAAGAAGAATTCTATAATCCTGTGATTTAGAGGTGCAGTTTTTTTGTGAGGATTAGCAGCAATAAGAAGATATTTAAATCTGACAGCATTGGCGGCAGAACTTCAATGGGTATGACGTCACTGCACGCTCTAGTTCCGACCTGTCGGTGCTAGCCTGTCAAATGTAGCGTTACGATCTATTACGTGAACTCTTGAAGCTTCTGTTTCATTGTTTTTTGGCACTTGCTGGAGATTTTCCGATGCAGTTAGGAGGAGGTGAAAAACACTTATTCACTCAACACTTTTTATGTATACAAATATTTGTACCTTTTTGCAGAAAAAAAAGTAAATGATTTAAAAATAATTTTGATTTTATTTTCTTGTTTTGTCACGACGGCTTTTATTTTTGTTTTAAAGTTGGATTAAATCAAACCAAACTTTATTTATCAAATACTTGGAAAGTATGAGTAATGTAGATTGTAATCGAAAATCAGTAAATGTTAAAAAAACACACATTGGGTTTACAAATGAAGAAATTATAATAATTTCTGTATAATAAAATTCCGCGATCGCTTATTTGAATTACATGTTAATACATAACTGCTAACATTATCAACTCAAGTGTTAAAGTAATTGAGATGAGCCGATTCTATACAAGCATTTAACGCCATTTGCTCAAAAACACCTGTACAAACGTATGTGTATTATTTAATCCGTGGATCGATGATATCGATCTCAACACTTCCACTTGCAGTTCCTTTTGTTCTTTCCTTATCCATCTGACCGTTCACGAAGGGTGCATAAATGAGCTCCGCATAAGTGGTATAAATTCTACAGTGTGTTTTGCTACTAACCACGTCGGCTCGAGTATTCGTTGCTGAACCTAAAATGGACTCATAATAGCTACACGTTTCTCGTATACACCTGCTGTCGTTGCATATTTGCTAGCAGTAAAATTTATTGGTATCTTAAACTCTGTTATAGTGTTCTACAGTAGCTTTAAAGTTTTGTTGTTAACGCTTTAGAATTATATTTAGACATGCTGCGTGCGACCACATGGAATTTGAAACTTTTAGCGTAAAACTTTTACGCTTGAACTTTTTGAGTTTAAGATAGAGAGAGGCGTTCTCGATTATTAAATTGCAGGCGAAAAAGATAATAAAATGAAACTGATACGCTCATACCAATCAAGCCAGGAGTTCGGCAGTTCCATTCCATGCGGTCCCGACTCACGGCTTTCCTCCAGCTAACACCTTAACACTAGACACTCACTGTAACCAGCCCTGTAGACCGCCTTGATCCTCCGTATCAACTTGCCGGTCCTCCGCAGAGGCGGGCCGAGCGCGACGGCCGTATGTCCGCGCCTCTCAGCAAACACGATATAGTTACGTCTATTTTTCAACGGCACTTCAAAACGTCCGGTGCACTGTAGCTGCTCTTTGGGCAGCTTGAGTCTGATCACTGAGTCCTCGCGGGGCCAGTGTCCCTGCTTGTGGAGCACGCGTTTGATCTGGATGGTGGCCGCGTCTTTAGATAAGGATTGGACGCGGGCCTCGAAGGCGGCGGGTGCGCGGTACGCGCGCCAGGCTACGTCAGCGCGCTCGCAGTACAGGCGGCGCGGGGCGGCCAACCCTGGCGCGAGGTAGCTCAGCAGGCAGAGCAGGGCCCAGGTCACCGCCGAGCGCCTGCGAGCCCTCATCGCGCCATCGCAGCGCTCGCTCGCATCCCCACTGCGAACCGAACGGCGGTCGGAGCTCGACTGCGGCAGCCGGCCGCCCTGCATTGAATCACTGACTCCGCCCCCACAGAAATAGTCGCGATACAACGATCGCGCACGCGTCGATGATTTATCTCGTGATTAATTTGCGGATGATAGTGATTAGGGTGCGGTAGCGCTCGGCAGGGGTGCGGGGGCTGGCCGTAAACTTTAAGTTTGCTAAAGTTTTGTGTCACTTTATAATACTACTAAGTCTAAGATTAGGTAGGTATTTATTTGGTATTCGTGGATATTGTTAATGATTGCAATAATAGTACTTATTTACTAATTAGCGGGGTGCTTTAGAACGCAGATCGTCTCACACCAAATTCTTTTAATTCGATCAATATTTGCTCTTCTGAATAATGTTGTAAAAAATAAATATGTTATGTATGCAGTAGTTAATAAACCAAAGGTGTTTTCATTTTTCATTCATCCTGTTTTAAATAACATAACCATTTTTAATGTTTCGGAGTTTTCCAATGTCTCATCATACTTAATTTACATGGATTTTTATAAAATTTAGATAGATAGTAGTACAAAATTATAAGTCTCTGTAGCGAAGGCTTTTATCAACTTTCGCTCGTAGCCGCCTACGCTGTAGTTCGTAGATTCACCGTAGCTTTGACCTCGGCGTAGATGTGGCCTTGTCTATTTTATTTCACTATGTTGTTTTAGATTGCGGTTTTTTCTGCTATTTTGTTGTATCGATTTTTATTTTTTTTAATTTTATTTTCACTTTCCCAGTCAAAGTTCACGTGTTGCATCTAATTTCTGTCTATCTAAACGAACAGATAAAGTATTCAAGGCTATTAATCACTATTTCGATATTTAGATTCTTCAATAAAATTCCAGAAAATGTAAGTAACTAGTTTGTCAGAGAATAAATTCAAGCCTCATGTCAAAAAATGCTTGTACTCTAGAGGATATTATAAAATAATAGATTATGTAAATGACAAAGAAACATATGTTGATTCTATAACAAATACCATTACCTGAGACTTTAATCTGAATCTTGACATTATTTCTAATATTCAATAAGTTTTTTTGACTATTTAAATGTGTGTGTAATCACCTATTTAAAATAAATTATTTTGATTTGACTGATTTGATTTCAAAGAAATTGTTGATTGAGCAAGCGAAGCGAGCGAAGTTCTACGATTCTACATTAATAATCCAGCGTTTGTGTGTATGTATAAACGTTTGTTCGACGATAACCCAAGTATCGCTGATCGCAACGTCGCGAAATTTGGTAGGCGAATTAATCAGAAAATCTTTTTTTTTTAAGTTCGAACGTGAGCCAAACCGCTCAAGGGGCTGCCGAGATTTAGGGGGTAGTAAATGTCGAAAACATGTTTTTTTTATTCGCAATTGGTAAGTCCTTGGCATCATCTCACCTGATGGTAAGTGACGATGATGCCGAAGATGGGAGCGGGCTTACCAATATTTCTTTAAACACCAACTAGATGGCACTGGGGCAGATCCTACATCCATCACGTAAGCGTTATTAAGGGTATGTATAGTTTACCTACAGTTTATTTAAAGAGTGAATTCATAGTTCGGGGCGAACCAGTAACTGTAGTTATCTTGTTTTAATCTCCAATTCCAAAAACAGAAACAGTTCGCCCTAAAGGCGGTATCACAAAGCTTTACTTTGTCATTATCTTTCGCACGTGTTGCCTCAGCGGACAAAGGTAGTTCCGGGCTATACATACCGCCTTTTTGGTCGACCCACAGAAGAGAAAAAAGGAAACGAAAAAAACCGTCATTCATATACCTCGCCAGATCCTGATGAATGAACTGTCTACCTGCGTGACGTAGTTTCGAAAAGGTTGTATATTTTTTCGGTGGTCCGGCTCCGGCCGGACTCCGGATGTGAGACAAATCTCGTCCGAGGACCGTTAGGGAGGTTTGGTTTGCGATCGCGAGAATCACTTTCTGTTCGAGGCTTTTGAATTTTTTAGGGTTCCATACACAAAAGGTAAAAACAGAATCCTATTACTAAGACTCTGCTGTCCGTCTGTCTGTCACCAGGCTGTATTTCATGCCCCGTGATAGCTAGACAGTTGCAATTTTCACAGAAGATGTATTTCTGTAGCCGCTATAATACTAAAATACAGAATAAAATAAATATTTAAGGGGGCTCCAATACAACTAACGTGATTTTTTTGCTCGTTTTTGCCCGATACTGATAACGGCAACAGGTAGACGCTAGAAATATTCACAGAGTATTTAATTATATGTTAACTTTGAAAATAAATCATTAAATTAAAATAAATCAAATATTTAAGAGGGGCTTCCATACAACAAACGTGATTTTTTTGCTCGTTTTTGCTTGATATTGATAACAGCAACAGGTAGACGCTTAAAATATGTATTTACAGAATATTTAGTTATTTTTATTATATCAGCTCATACGTCCCAACCGAGGGGCTCGAGCCTACCCTGAATCAGAGCGATTAGGCCTTAGTCGACCACGCGGGCCCAGTGCGGGTTGGTCGACTTCACACACAACCTTCGAGTTTCTTCGCAGGCCTGTGCAGGTTTCCTCACGATGTTTTCCTTCACCGTTAAAGCAATCGGTAATGATATGTACGTAAGTTTTTGAAAAACTCATTGGTACATTGGCCGTCCAGATTTGAACCCGGTACCTCTGGTTAGATGGACCGAGTCGTTACCGGTTGAGCCACCGACGCTTTTTCATTTTCATTTAGTTATATTATATTAACATATTTAAGGGGTCTTCCATACAACAAAGTGATTTTTATATATAGATAATGGTACGGAACCCTTCGTGCGCGAGTCCGACTCGCACTTGGCCGGTTGTTTTAGGAAGTACTTGTGCAGGAAGTTTAGATTGCCATGATTCGTAAGTCGGTAATTAAAAAACTAGCCCAGTATGACTCAAACTGGCACTCCGAGGGTTCCGTACCTCCACAACTACATAGTAATAATGACAACGACGCCTTTTCACATTACAAACAAAAGACATCCACGCGAGCTACAAAATTATCCTTTTTTTTAAAAGAATTCAAAAAAAGGACGAGGTTTCTCAATTCGACCGTACCTATATTATTTTTTTAAGTGTGTTTGCGGATAATTTCGTCGTCTATGAACCGATTTTGATGATTCTTTTTTTGTTGGAAAGCAGATATCCCAAGGATGGTACCATGACAGGGAAACTAGGATCTGATGATGAAATCCTAGAGAAATCGAGGGGAACCTTAGTTGCCTGTTTGAAGTAGGTTTTTTTTGTTCAAAATTATCATTATCATTCAGTACGGACTCCATTTATCGCGAGTATGACTTACACTTTGCCAATTTTTAATATTTCATTTAAGTTTTATTTCAGTATTAGTACTATAATTACACCAAGTTTCACGCTTGTGTGTATTACTGTTTTTACAATAGAGCTAAATCAAAAATACTTCTAAAGACATTTAAAAAAACAAGTTTTTTGTATGGAGACCCCCTATTTTTTTTACTTTTCTAATTTTAAGTATTTCTTGTTATAACGGCAACAGAAATACACATTCTGTGAAAATTACTACCTATTATTGTTCATGAAATACAACCCGCTGACGGACGGACAGACGGACAGACAGCGGAGGCTTGGTACCTAATAGGGTCCCGTTGGTCACCCGTTGGGTGCAAGGAACCCTAAATACTGAGAAGAATACTAGGTCTGACTCTGACAAGTACAAGAAGATAATGTATTTAGCTCATTTGATTACTTATATAGGTAGTTAGATAAGGTAGGTATATTTAATGTAAAATCAACAAAATAGTGCAAAAAAGGAAATTTTTAATTCAAACTCATCGTCTTCAAGACAAAAGGAACAAAAACCATACTCACGAAACCAAAAAAATATTTTTCGAACAACTTGGCTAAAATCGTAAATGAGTTTTGGACTCCACAAGTGCTCATAGACATCGATCAGCTGAGCAGGAGGAGACTTTAAAAATTAATGTTATCATATATATTATTTATTAAAATCATATCATAATACTAGATTTTGCCCGCGGCTTCGCCCGCTTGGACATCGTTTTTTTGACTGTCTTAGAGGGTGTGCGGAGCGTGGACATGAATTTTTTGCAGATCCCTCGGGAACTATGTCAGAATATGCTTATAAAAAAATCATGTCATTTCCCACGCCCTCAACCATCTCTGCAAAAAATCACACAATCCATTGTTTCGTTGCGATGTTAAAGAAATGAACCAAAAAAGAGTATAATATGTTCAGTTCTCTCAGGAACTGCATCGGGCTTTACTATTTTCACGGGATAAAAAGTAGCCTATGTCCTTCCTCGTGAGTCGTGACATAGGCTACCTGCATGCCAAATTTCATTAAGATTGGTGATGGCGTTAAAGCGTGAAAAGGTAACAAACAAACAAATTTCCCAATTTATAATATTATTAGTAAGGATTAATACCGTCATCAGGCTCCAAACTAAGATTTCCTGTACTATGGGAATCAGAGAATGATAACACCCATATTATCCGTTACAACACATACTTACACAAGGGAGCGAATTTTTTTTACTCTGTGCATACACATAAATGTAATAGATATTGAACACCTACACACAGAGCAAACAAACCGGTTTGTCACACGAATATTTGCTCTGAGTGAGGATCGAATCGAACCCACGACACTCAGCCTAACAGGCAGGAGCGCTTTTACTTTGTAGCGATAGAGAAAGGCGGCGGTATTGTGATGGTGTACTGTGATTTTAATATGCCTAGGTAAAATACTATAAAAGTAAAATAAATATATAAACCGATGTATATGCGTGTGTGTGTATGTGCGTGTGTGCGTGTGTTACTGAATGTAAGAGCTTGTTGTAAGAATCTCGAAAATATATATTTTTTAATTTTCAGATAAATCGTTTTGAAGATAATATTTAAAAATACATACTCTCGAAAAAACATAACCATCCATTTCGTGCAGTCGGGTAAAAAATAGACGAAAATTATGCATTCCCCCCTCGCCTTTCTCAGAAACTACTGGGCCTAAAATATTGTAAAAATCACAAAATAAAGTTAAAATGCATAGATTACAGGAAAATTTATGATAAAAGTCCTTCCGTTTCCACAGGAAAAATTTTTGGCGCCCTCTTCTTTGGCACTATTGTTTGACGGGTTCTGAATGTAAAATCGCACTATCATCGAACTTAAATTGTAAGTGATCGTAGAATTATTAAATTAAAACCGGCCAAGTGCGTGTCGGGCCACGCGCAATGTAGGGTTCCCTAGCTGCCATTATCGCGTCCATATCTAATTTTAAAATTTCCAAATACAGTGGTTTAGTTGTTAGGAGGTGGGGACACTCAACTCTAACAAAATTTTGCACTTTCAAGCCTATTTTTTCGAAAACGGTAACCTAAATTTTAAAATGGTCTTAGAAGACTCACAACAATTTTTAAAGCTCTAAACAACGATACCCCACATGACTGGGTATGACGAGAAAAAAAATCATCCCAACTTAGGAAAGGAAGAAAGTAGGAAATTACCCTTAAAAAGTTTTTTTTTTAATTTTTTACAGTTCTCTCCGCGTTATTATTATATCTTTGCCAAATTTCAGCTCTTAACTACAGTCTAGGAGCTAGGCCGCGGACAGACAGATGGACGGACAGACATGACGAAACTACATATAAGGGTTCTCTAGAAACGAACCGTAAAAATCGTCGGTGGCTCAACCGGTAAAGACTCCGTCCTCCTAACCAGAGACCGGCCAATGTAGCAATGAGTTTTTCAAAATTTACGTACATATTCTTACCGATTGCTATAACGGCGAAGAAAAACATCATAAGGAAAACCTGCACATCTGATTCCAGATGTTCATACACATTGCACACGTCCGTAAGTGTAAATCTAATGCCTTACACGTGACCGCAGGTGATGCTAAGTGCTACACCAGGCAACCGCCGTCTATCCCTTGCATAGCACAGTAATTATTTGTGGCACACGATAAGACAGAGAAGAGACCGGGCATAAAACGATAATGTTTATGGAACTTTTATGTGATGTTCTGTTCCACCCTGTGTACTTACCTCCATACAAGGTGGCAGAATTCATCATTATCATCACCGCCATCATCATAATAATCATCATCATCATCATCATAATCATCATCGTATCAGTCTATAGACAACCCAATGAATTCCACAACGACCGTTCCTGGCACTGCGGACGAATTAAACCCGAAATTCAATGCAAAAGCAAAGTTTGTTTTTGTAAGGCACACTTGCCTATTGTCAATTTGAATAAAGAGCCAGAATTTCAAACAAAAATTTGTATAAAAAAACTTTCCCACACCCAGTACTTAATGGCTACCTCGTCTACCACGTGTTTGTAACAAAAGACACAGATAAAGTCATAAAATAAACAATTCAGAAGGCTCATTGTTGCCACCCATTCTGTTTTCACAGTTACTTATTCATTATTTTACCTGGCCCTGGGCAAAATCAATTAAGATAAAACAACCGCTCTAGTGTTTTTGCAACATCTGCAAATTGATTTGGGGAAGTCTTCGTACTTATGACTCGCACTTCTTGTAAGCATTAAGGAATCAAGGTAAAATTAGTTTTATTTGAAATATGTAATACAATACGACCCCTCTTTTATGAAAAGTCGGGTAAAATGTATCCTAATGTTACTCATAGGATCAAGACGAATCCAACGACACCTCGCACCATAAAATCTATAAGGCCTCTCAGAAGATATCGTAGTATAAAAATAAAAAAAAAACGGTTGTCTGTAAAGTCGGTTTACTGACGATAGTTGAACGTGACAACGTCATAAGAAAAAAGCCTTAAACGGAACGCCTCACGGAACGCCTCAGAGCGAGGTAACGACGCATTTTTCGGAACGCCTCAGAGCGAGGTAACGACGCATGAGTCATGTTTTTTCGTGCGTGCAGCCGGCTCCATCGAATTATAAGACGTTATCACGTCAAAAACATACATACATATCATATTAGACCTGAAAACAATACACTTTTTTGTGGGCGGTCGTGTTAAATAATCATGATATCAGCCGAAAGAAGTCCACTGCTGGACATAGGCCTCTCCCAAGGATTTCCATGACGACCGGTTCTGCGCTATCCGCATCCAATGGCTTCCCGCGACCTTCACCAGGTCATCGGTCCATCGAGTGCAAGGCCCGCCTACGCTTCGTTTCCGGTGCGCGGTTGCCACTTGAGAACTTTACTACCCCACGGCCATATGTTCTACGAGCTATATGCCCCGCCCACTACTATTTAGATAAGATAAGATTTTTATTTTGCAATTATACAGGTACACATTAAGCAGGTGATGATATTTAAATACGTCTCTTCTGTATAGCTAATATTAAAACAAGCATGCAAAAATTAAATTAAAAAAAACATAAATTTATGATTGTCATGGTCACATTATTTGTTGGTCGAATAATTCATTAACATTGTAGAATTTTTTTTCAATTAGTCAGTTATAATTAATTTTTTTAAATAGTGTTATTTGTAGGTTCTTAAATGAGTCTGGTGTTGCATTATAAATTTTTGTGCACATGAATACACTGTTTTTACAATATAATGTAGTTCTGGGACGATGGTCTGATACTAGTCGGTCAACATTTCGTGTAGCTCTTGGAAATACATCCTTGGCTCTCTTGAACAAGTAAATATGTTTTTTTACGAAAATACACACTTCAAAAATATATAAGCTAGAAAGAGTTAACAGTTAAGTTTAGCAATTCTATGAGCTATGTCGGTTACTTTGGTTCTCCTACGGATCTCCTTGTTTATGATAAAATCACGCAGAGAAACTCCGAGCATAACACGCTCCATTGCCTTTTGAGTGACCTTGAGCCTTTTTATGAGGCCCATAATAAGCGACTGGAAGCACACTGGTCGAAGACCTTGGTCTTAAGACACTGCGGTATTTGGGACGTAAACATATTGCGAAGCTTCCCGAACGCTACCCAGCCGAGTTGGATTCGACAATTGATCTCTTTCTCAAAGTTGGACCCACCTTATTGGACTGATTGTCCTAGGTACACATATTCGGTAACAACTTCGAGTGTAGAGCCTCCTACCATCAGAGGAATAGGTGCGACACGGACTTTTGACATAATTTTCGTCTTGTCCGTGTTCATTCTAAGACCTACTTGTTGAGAGGCTCTACTGAGGTCATCGAGCATTGTGCCTAAGTCGTCCATAGTCTCAGCCATGACCACAATATCGTCAGCGAATCGAAAGTGGGTGATGTACTCGCCGTTGATATTGATGCCGAGTCCACCCCAGTCCAAAAGCTTAAAAACATCTTCCAGGGCGGCGGTGAATAGTTTCGGGGATATATCGTCTCCCTGTCTCACCCCTCGCTGCAGCCGGATAGGTTCCGAGTTTTGATCCTGGAGGCGAACCGACGTGGTGGCGTTTTTATGCAAACACTTCAGTAACTCGATATATCGACAGTCAATTTGGCACCGCTGGAGAGACTATAACACAGCCCAAGTTTCGACCGAATCAAAGCCTTTCTCAAAGTCCACGAACGCTAAGCTAATTGGCTCTTTGGTCTTCTGTATAATTTGCCACCGCGTATATAATATGTTCTATGGTACTAAAGCCTTTTCGAAAACCGGCTTGTTCGGGAGGCTGGAATTCGTCAAACCTACGCAGATTTGACGACTTCCAGACTCTCGAACAAGCCCTCGCACGCACGAGACGATTCGTAATGACTCTCGAAAACAGCTTGTAGGCATGGATCAGAAGTGAGATGAGGCATTGTCGCCCTTTTTGAAAAAAAGCATGACCACACTTTTGCGCTATGCCTTAAGCGTTTGTCCCTTAAGTATAACGGAACTAAATATCTTCTGAAGAGCTTTAAGTATAGGTAATCCACCTGCTTTCAGAAGTTAAGCCGTAATTCCATAATCACCCGGTGCCTTATTGTTTTTGAACTGTACGAGAGCCATTCTAATCTCGTACAGGCTGATGTCCGGGATATATTCGGTATAGTGTCGGGTTCGTTTGGCTCTTGGATCTTTAGCCAGATCGCTCACAGGCAGACGGTTGGTCGTGTACAATTGTCCGGAGTACTTTTCAACTTCTTCCAGCAACTCAGTCTAAGATGATAAGATCCTGCCATCCTCAGTCTTCAGCTTGGTCAGTTGGCTTTGTCCAACAGACAGATTGTTCGCGAACACTTTTGAGCCTTTGTTGTTCTCAATCGCCTTTTTATTACAATTTGTAATATATTGGCGCAATTCGCGAGTCAGGGACTTAGAGATCTGCCTGTTTAGTTGCCGATACTGAGTAGCGTCTTCAGAGGACTGCAAAACCAATATGCGTCTTTCTTCTATAAGATTGGTGGTGAAGTCCGAGATTTTTTTGGTTCTGTTTGATCGGCGAGTTTTAAAAATCTTAGACCGACCGTTTGGAAAATTTCCACGAACCAGTCCTTATAATCGTCCATTTTCTCGCAGTCTCTTTGGCATTTGAAGAGATTATGTAACTCGAGCTGAAAGCTTTCGGGGTCTTGGAGCTGGATGAGTGCTCATCGGAGCGTAGACTTTATCAGTCGACATCTTTCTAACTTGGTCTTTAGATTCAATGTGCCTCTTATCAATCGGTGATCGCTTCCTGTTTTTACTGATCATTGAATATTTGCCTTCTCGTCGACAAGATGAAGTTAATCTCGTTCTTCGTTACGCCATTGGGATGCAACCATGTCAACTTCCGCTGTGTAGGCTTTTTGAAGAAGGAGTTCATCATAAAGAGGCCCTACCTCTCCATAAAGTCGGCCAGCAGCTGGCCACGTGCATTTCTCTCTCCATATACAAATTACCCCATTCTCAGCTGACCATCACTTCGTATGCCTAGTTTCGCGTTAAAGTCCTCCATAACAACAGTGTATTGGGTCCGAGAGCTATTATGTAAAGCTCTAGAGATATCCTCATATAGGGTCTCCATTTTGTCGTCGGAGTGTTTTGCGGAGTGTGTAAATAATCTGCCGGCGCACGAGTCTCTCTCTGCCCAATCTCAGGAAGATTAGGCCATACATATAACCGCCTTCGTGGCGTAATGGTAAGTCCATTCGATTCACACCAGGAGGTCGCGGGTTCGATACCCGGGGGGGTCAACTGTGTAAGACTCGTTTTGTGGTAGAACATTTTTATAGCCCACCTGGCTATCTACCACCATCTTATCTATGTCTTGCCGCCAAACATCAGTGTCAACAGCATTGATGTGTTCCGGCTTGAAGATAAGATAGCCAGATCCCCATTGGGTCCGGGAATCTTGGTAAGCCCGTTTCTATCTTCGACATCATCGTCACTCGCCATCAGGTATACTCACAGGTACATTAAAAAAATACTCCAACTTGGTGAAGATGAAAGCTTTTCAAGCAATCTCTGAGACGGTAACGACTGTCATTCATCGAGCGATAGCAACGGACACCAAAAACTATACTCGTTTTGTTTCATTACGTATTAAGTTTTTAAATAAACCAAATTTGCAACGTGAGCGACAAAAAGAAGCCTTTTTATCTATTCAATTTGGTCTCTTTAGCGCGAATACGATTCAAATTTGGCTAGTTTTTATTTGTTGTTTTACTTCAGGATTAGTAAGTGCTATAAGCACACCAAGTTTCAAGCTTGTATGTATGTATTACCGTTTTTACGACAGAGCTATACCTCTGAAAAACTTATAAAACACGTATTTATATGTGTTAATTTTTACTTTTTCTATTATTCGTTGTTATAGTTAAAATAGAAATACACACTTTGTGAAATTTTAAACTGTGTACCTATTTCATCTTCTATACTTTCTCATTTTCCTTTCTTTACCATAGATAGATAAAATATTTAATTTATTTATGTTCATGTTTTTGTTTATGTATATATTTATTATTTTATATATTATTGTTATAATACATATTTAAGTATTTTATATAACTGTTTACTTGCAAATTTTTCTTTTTTTAATTATTACACCGCCACCCTTAACTTATTCTATAGCTGTTTCCTTACCCAAAGGTTACCTGGAAGAAATTGCTACCTAGAAATAGGGCCGCGTTTTGTATAGGCTTTTTTCTATATTGTTTTTTTTTTATGCTGTGGTGCAATAAAGAATACTGTATTGTATTGTAAAGCGTCGGTGGCTCAACCGGTAACGACTCGGTCCATCTAACCAGAGGTACCGGGTTCAAATCTGGATGGCCAATGTACCAATGAGTTTTTCAAAAAACTTACGTACATACTTACCGATTGCTTTAACGGTGAAGGAAAACATCGTGAGGAAACCTGCACACGCCTGCGAAGAAACTCGAAGGTTGTGTGTGAAGTCGACCAACCCGCACTGGGCCCGCGTGGTCGACTAAGGCCTAATCGGCCTGATTCAGGGTAGGCTCGAGCCCCTCGGTGGGGACGTATATGAGCTGTAATGATGATGATGATTGTATTACAGTTCATGAAATACAACCCGCTGACAGATGGACAGACAGCGGAAGGTAGTAATAGGGTCCCGTTGGGTGTATGGAACCCTAAGAGTAACTGAACGCCAGCACAGCAGTGAACTACCGTATGGGGCATAGTTTCAAAGGACGCCAATAATTTCCATCCCACTTTCAATTTGTGTAAGTACTAAAGTTTTCACCTGTAAATAATGTAGGTGAATCGTTCTGAGAATAGCGAGGCCCACCCACCTATTTATTTGGTTCAATTAATTAGGTGAGATGAGAACGAAACCGTTTACGTGCAATATAAACGTATAATCGTTGAATTTGAAGATATAGGGCTCGCGTGTTGAGCATTTTACATGAAGTAACTAGTACCTACCTCATCTATGATTTTACACGCAGTAAACTAGTATCTCGTCTGTGATTTTACACGAAGTAAATTAGTACTTCATCCGTGATTTTACACGAAGTAAACTAGTACCTCATCTGTGATTTTACACGGAGTAAACTAGTACTTCATCCGTGATTTTACACGAAGTAAACTAGTACTCCATCCGTGATTTTAAAAGAAGTAAACTAGTACCTCATCTGTGATTTTACACGGAGTAAACTAGTACTTTATCCGTGATTTTACACGAAGTAAACTAGTACCTCATTTGTGATTTTAAACGAAGTAAACTAGTACCTCATCTGTGATTTTGCTTTCAAAAATAAAAGGTATCTTTGATGTCTTTTGATAAGGTAATTTTACTTTCGAAAGACAATGATTTAAAGTTTTTGATGTCTGACTGAGATGTAGCTTTGATGTGTGGGAAGCAAGGGGACGGTCTTCCTTCACCGTCAAAGTAATTCGTACATATACTTACTGATTGCTTTAAGGCTTTAAGATGCCTCAATCCGAGCAGGTTGATACGTATTAAAATAATATCGAACGTAAGTCTATTCGTTTTAAGTTCAAATCAATGCGGGCTTCAACGCGGCTGTTACCTTGAAACCGAACGCCGAATTCTCGAATTTTAACATGTTTTTATTACTTTTCTATACTTTCAAATAAGTTTTAAAAAATTTGTTCGATTAAAATGAAAGGTCTTAAAGTCACCGATTTTTGTGTATTGGTTTAATTCAACATTAACTATTTTTTTCGAAAAATTTTGCTATCGTTGCCAAAAACAGGCCTACAGTATATTTTTTACATCAAAAGTGGTAAATCGATTTTTTATTACTGTAGGGAAAATAACCGGAATATTTGAATTTCGAATCTACATAAGTTATTGTCAAGCCATTTTTTTACTTATATTGGTACACATGTTTTTAATTTATGTGACATTAGTCTACAAATTTCTGCTATTTTTTGATCAGCCTGTGTATATTTTACCAAGATCAAAGCGGACCTGGTCTCCGTAGGTACCTGGAGTATGGCGTTACCTTCCTAAGACATGGAAAGCATCCCGTGTCCCGCCCAGCACTACAGTGGGGACGTAGGACAGGAATTCCTTGCCAGCGTCTGTGTAATTTAGGAATTGTCAACGCGAGAGTCAATAGACAATATTTGAGCTTTCGTGTTACATCATCGGCTGCATCGGCACTTGCTATCAGGAAAGGTGAAATCAGAATCAGAATTATCATTTATTTGCAAGAATACTTAAGTCATAAATATACAGATCTTAAAAAGTACAAAGCCAGTAAACGTATTCAGTCTTATGAAGACATGCAAATTAAAAACAAATAAAAAATAAATTGTAAATATTAATAATGATTAAAGTATAGGTAAATAAGCAATATCAGTTTCAGATTTGTTAAAAATGTCACTGTATGTAGTTTCTGTAGCCCATAAATTCCTTAATACTATAAAAACAATAATTCATATATGAATAATCGTTTTTTAATCAGTAATGATTGGAGCTAAACGCCTAATTTTTTAATTAAAAAAATGTCGTGTACTAATAGGTATGTACTTAATGTAAGGTATCCCTTCCTACAAGCAATATTGACAAAATAAGACTGAGCTAGTCTATTCTGTCAAATCAAGGGATTTCTTATAGAACGGTCTAAAAGCTCTTCTCGATACGGTGGCCAAGCGGTGGCCATTCGAGTTGGAAGCCGCCAAAAGCGGCCACTCGGTAGGTCGAGTGTGGTTTATATCTCTCGCGCCTGCGAGTAAATATAACTCCGACATTACGGGAATATGCCGGCTGCGGTGGTATCATGTGTCGCTAGAATAAAACTCGAATCGAATGAGATACTTACGCGATGCACGAAGCTTTTTAGTTTTTATTATAAATGAGGCGAGAATTAATTTTAAATTTCAGGCTTATGTTTTATTAACTTATTCTAAACTTCCTGATTAATTTACGTCATCTAACAACAAAAAGGTATATCGTATGCGATATTTACGAATAAAATAACCTCTTTTTATTACCGTATGATTCTATTTATTAAGATTTTAGCTAGACCAGTAATGATTGTAGCGATACACATGACACAAACGGAGCCGCATATTTTTATCTAAATATAATATTAAACATAAAATTATAATAACACAAAATATCGTAAGGACATTCATTTTTGTAAGTGTTTTTTGGGGAGTCTAACTCAGTAAAACTGTAGTTGATGGAATATGAAGTGAATTTTAGTAGTTTCATTAGGAAGACGACATAAGACGCCAAATCCTTACTAATATTATAAATGTCAAAATGTGTTTGTTTGTTCCTTCTTCAGGCTTCAGCACCTCAACTAATTTCGGCAAAATTTGTAATGCACGTAGCCTGTGTCGTGGAGAAGGACATAGGCTACTTTTTATCTCATAAAAATAGCATAAATATATAAATAAATTTTATTTCATTACCAGGAATACAATAATACGATGATAAAGTAAGTAGTGGTCCCCACACTAGGCTAGGCCTGTATCGCAGGGGCCTAAAAAAGCATAGCCCTATACAGTTCCTGAGGGGACTGAAAAAAAGTCTCTTTAAGTGCTTTAAATTTGGTTAAGAGGGTGGGAAATGACATATACTACTAATTAGCATAACCTGATATAGTTCCCGAGGGATCTAGGGAAATTACATTTCCACCCTCGCGTACGACGGCGTCGCAACTGAGCAATGGATTGGCGTGATGTTTTGTATCGAAACGCTCACGAGTCGCTAGCGGCTCGCGCACCACTCACGCTCAAAGATAGTCATAAAAACTATGTCTACGCTGGCGAAAGCTTTGACAAAAGTTAGTTTGAAGTAAATAAAAGGTACACCGATCTAAACCATTAATGCTACAAGTTGGTCTAAGCATAAACGGGCAGTTTATTTGTTATAAACGGCTTAACATCTTTTACCCACTCTCATATATTTAAATGAAACTAGGATCTTTTCTGCAAAGATGACCCATTCAGGAAAATTATGTGCTTTTTGATAGTCACCGACTGGTAACTCTGGTTGGCCTATGGCTAGACGTCAAAAGGTGGACGAGTGACAGTTTCAATTTTGTGGCCGGGCCACCTTTCTTTAATACCCAGGATATTATGTTTTGAGGGCATATTTCTCTAAATCCAGGTTCCCTTCTCTTTTTTCACAAAAACGTGCAGTTTAACTTAAAGACTCCATGTTGTGTATTTAATTTAGTGATTTCCTGGTTGCTTCTGCAAAGCAAGTATCTTGCGAAAAAGAGCTCCTGCTCATCACCAAGTGCCATGGCCCCTTGAGTGGCCGTGACACGACATCTCTTCTGCACAGCTGCTTCATGTGGCTACATCACAGGCCGAGAAGGCCTATCTTCCTATCCGCGGTTTGCTGCATTCTGGTGAGCCTACGGCTCCCAGAACCTCCACGATGGGCCCCAACGCTCCGTCTACCTAAGGAGGTCCTTAGCTGGCCAGTTATTTAGGTAGGAAGTGGGTGCAGTGAAAATACTCTCTTTGTCAATTGAAACTTCACCTCCCAATAAATCTGAAAAAACACTTAGTAATCTAGTATTTAAACTCAAGTAAAAATAAAAGGCACCTAGTAATGAACGATTCGTTTTCATTGCACCGCCATAAGTCATCGCTACGGTCCTAGAACTGACAACAAAATGTAGTGACACCTCCTAACAACAAAACAAGCCCAACCTTCCAACTTCACCAGTTAAAAAACCTCATTTTGATTTTTCAACCGACTTCAAAAAAGGAGGAGGTTCTCAATTCGACTCTATGTTTTTTTTGTATGTTTGTTACGTGATATCTTCGCAGATTGTGAACCGATTTTGAAAATTCGTTTTTTATTCTAATGAGTATACTCCCGAAGGGATTTCATTGTCATGAAGTCAGGATCTGATGATGGAATCCCAGAGAAATCGAGGGCAACCCTCAAATTTTATAGGCACTTATTACGTGATTCATATGTTTTCTAAAGATATTAAAACACTTGTGTCTGGTATTCATCGTCTCATGTTGATAAGCTGATGAAGGAAGGTTCAACTCCTTAACGGTTAGGAGTTGGAAGATAATTCTTCCAATATAATACATAGATAGATACGTAGGTACGCATAGACCGATAGTTGTATTCTTTCAGGTTTTTCAGATGAGCTGATGGTGGAAGATTTAACTCCTTAACTTTAACTCCTTGCTGCTGAGATTATGATGTAAGTCACAGGACTCTGTATCTGTTCATAAAAAACATGCATTAAGATTTGATAATTCCTATTGGCGAGTAAGTGATTAAGTTTAACGTTATTACGAGTAAATATATAGCATTATCACTAAAAATAAAGAAAATAAAAATAAATGTTTGAAAAAACTAAAAACCGACTTCAAAATGAAATTCACTCAAAAGTAAGAAATACTATTATTTTAATTAAATTCACAACATTAACCAACAATAACGAAATCAAATGTGGGCACGAATTAAATTAGAGGCTTAAATTTTTTTTTGAGGTCGGTGTCTACAAACCATCGAATCTTAAACATTTAATACGTAACTGTGTGCTGGTACCGACCTTAATTTTTTTTAACACTACAGTACCCTTAAATGATTTCATTTTAATTCATAATAATTTCCAAGATTATTTGTGAGTTTCGAGTTGCAGTGGTACCTTTCTATTTCATGTACTTACTACGGGTGCTCTCACCTTTACACCACGTGACAGCACTTATCTTTGTTTATAAAAAATATATATTTAGTGAATAATAAAACCTAAAAACTAGTAGGATTAATAACAGCAAAGCGTAAACAAAAAGGTCATTCTTTCGTACAAGTAACTGCCAGTAATATATGTGTAAGTAAGAACCTACCTATGTTGAGCAAGTAGTCTGTTGTACTCGTAAATTGGCTTCAGCCTAAAATAGGTATCTTTTTTATAATACAGAAAGTATAGATCGCGGCATCTAAGTTGAGCAGTGCGCAGTGTCTTATTTTTGAGTCTTATCAAAGTGCGGGACGCACCAAGGGACGCCAGACCCCGCGTAACCCGCGCGCGCTGCACTCGCGCGCTCCCTACCCGCGCGGACGACCGCCGTTTGTCCTCAACTAATATGCCGAGAATTATACAAGTCTTCAATCTAAACACCTATACAATGTGACAAGTATCTGATAGGGAAGTGATGGCAAATACCACTTACAAGAAGACTGCTGTCAACATCGAACTTTGTATTATAGTTCAATGGCTATCAATCCCTATAGTCGATAGATAAAGAAAACCTACAAACATCTATATGTCGAAGCGTCATTGAAAACGAGACCAATACCAGCTCGAGATGCGTTCACATTGATAGTTACACTTTGTTTGGATCAAACGTCAGGTTATTAGTACCTGGGTGAAACCGGTGGTGGTGTGACAATCGCTTGTACTCGTGAGTCGATCGTATGTGGTAGGAAAGATGACCTATTAACGGTTGGCTGTTTGTGGTTGAGGTGGCAACACTGAGTTGAGAAGCCATATTAGCTGGACGGACACTTTTTTACGGAGCATCGAGCAGAACGAACGTGTCACGCTATCGCTGGGATCACCACGTTTGCATCCATTGTTATCCAAGGCATCCTGTACAATTTCGATTGCCGAATGATCAAGACTATTGAAGGAGGACCTCTGAGAAGCTGCATTGTTATTTCGACGCCCACGACCGAAATAGTGAAGGACGTGAACCACAAGGCCATCCATAACCTAACCACCCCTCCGACATATACTATAGTAACTAAAATACGTGAATTCTAGGGACGACTTTTGGAACGTCATACAAAATCTTTAGTAAATCTTGGATTCTTGCATATTTCAAATTTCAATGATATTTTAATTACATTTAAACTAGTTCTTGATAGAACAGTACCTCTTACATAGATGCAAGAAAAACTTATTTAATTTTAAGTTAAATACTGATTAATTAATAGCGCCATTTAGTTTTAATCGACCTTAAACTAAACAAAATTTAGAACTACATAATTTAAATAATATAAAGTTATTACATAATATGAAGTTACTTGTAGTGATCTATTCTGACTTAGAATTCTATTTTATTTGGTGATGGCATTAGGGCGGCAATGTTACACACTTTCGTTATTTTCGACGTCAATTACTTCTAAACGATAGAAAACCCAAACTTACACCCATAGTAGCACAGAACATAACAAATTTTCTTTTAAACTACTGAAAACGGTTGTACATTCTCTAATATTAGGAGAAGTCTAAGATAAGTATTTCAATTTGAAGTGCAGGAGCTATGATTTAAGAAATCACTGTAGAACTTGATTCCTACTTACCCATTTAAATCTGTGATTTTTTTGTATCGAACTTGGCTTCCTTTCGCATTTATGTTTTGTTGGGTCGTTTTTACGATAGCAAAAACAAGAAACCAATAAAAACACGTTTCTGGCATGGGGGGCCCCTTATTTTTTCACTTTTTATTATTTTTTGGTAAATCGTCTATAAATTCCCATATTTAGTGAAAATTTTAGATAGCCAACTATTACGGTTACGGTCCAAAGATACAGCCTTTTAAAGGCCAAACCATCGATATAGTGTCAAACAGACAGACCGGCGGACGGACAGACGGACAGACGGACAGCGTAACCCTTATAATAATCTGAAATATCTAAGACTAGTTTACACTTATTTGTTTTAAACAAAGTATGGAACTTAGGTTTTTAGATATTCTCTCAAAGTAGTTTCGTTCTAAAATGCCTGAAATTAATTTAGTAGCATTCAGCTCATGAAACTGAACAACTTTCCCCAAGAAACCTACACTCAATTCGTAAAACATTTTTTGTACTTCTCATACAAAATTTATCAGCTGATAGCTTAGTACTGGTATTTCGATGCTGATAGCTAACTTTATACTATAGCAAGTCTAATTATTTTTATCCGAATTCAATATAGGTTCGTTAAGGAAAGTTGTTCAATTTTATGAGCCTCCCTCAAATTATTATCAGGTATTAAGGAAGGACTTTACGTAATTTTAATTTTAAGACGTTTTTATTTGACAGTGATATCTGTGCAGTTACAATGATATAATATGTACTGAATGTTAAAAGAGAGTTGTACTCGTATGTACGTATGTAATATCTTCTCGTAAGCTCATCGCAGTGCGCAGGCGCTCACCTGTAGACGCGATGATGACGAACGGACACATCGACAGCTCCCATATAGAATAATGTCTTAAGAGGTTATTTTCATAAATTCGGCGGGTGGCCCGTACACGCCCAGCGCCCAGGGCGATATCATACTTAGGACCGGGTACAGAAGAAGCTATAGTTCAACTAAATAAGATGTGGAAACGGTAAATATCTTGGACAGTGGGCCGAATTTATGTTTTTTTTTAGTTTTGTAACCTGTAATTTGTGTTGTATATATATATAAAAAACATTATTTAATTGTTATAATGTATGATATGTTAGCCACTCTTAATGGCAATCTTAGGATAAGTTTCAATAGGAGAAAATTTAAAACAATAGATTTCTGACACAGGCCAACTTTGTTAAATTTATTGTAAATCAGAGTGTCGTACAAAACAGATTACAAAAATAATGAAATGTATCAAAAGAGAAACTGATATTATAAAAGTATAAAATTTCTCTTGCACTGTCCCCGAACCTAACAAGAATCCGGGAGGTCATCAATATTTTAGAGCGATTTTAATCGACCATTGCACTGATCGATTTGGATCGACATTTAATTTTTTTAATACTGATTGCAGTTTTCGAAACGCGATAACGCAACGCAATCTGAGTTGTTGCCGACATAATTTTTATGTGAAAAATGTGCGTGTACCCTGTATTTGGAGTAGAGTTGGCGCAGACGCAGTTGGAAATCGAGAGAACCGATGAGTTTCTATATCTTCAGAGATTCTTGTCACGATAAGGGCCCTACTGAGGATTTGGAGTAGGTTGGCGCAGACGCAGTTGGAAATGGAGAGAACCGATGAGATTCTATATCTTCAGAGATTCTTGTCACGATAAGGGCCCTACTGAGAATTTTGAGTAGAGTTGGCGCAAATGGAAATGAAGAGAACCGATAAGTTTCTGTATCTCCAGATATTCTTGTTACGATAAGGTCTTTACTGTGGATTTTGAGTAAAGTTGGCGCAGATGGAAATGGGGAGAACCGATGAGTTTATATATCTACAGATTCTTGTCACGATAAGGGCCTTACTGAGGATTTGGAGCAGAGTTGGCGCAGATGAAAATGGAGAGAACCGATAAATTTCTATATCTCCATAGATTCTTGTCGCGATAAGATATGGATACTAAGGATTTTTCAGTTGGATATTGCATTTTATACATTCAATGAATTTATAATAAAGATATTTTTTTTCTATTGTTTACTGCAATTTTAGTCTTAACATGATGCACTTTGCGATTTTTAATTTTGTTATATAATTATTTTTATTTTATGTTATTTTTCTGTGACGATCATATTATACTCTGATATTTGTTTCCAATATTTATTTATAGTGAACTTGACATTGATAAAATGAAATAAATAATTGTCATCATCATGTCAGCTCATATACGTTCGCACTGAGGGGTTCGAGCTTACGCTGAATTAGGGCGATCGGGCCTAGTCGACCACGCGGGCCCAGTGCGGGTTGGTCGACTTCACACACAACCTGCGAGTTTCTTCGCAGGCATGTGCAGGTTTCGTCACGATGTTTTCCTTCCCCGTGCGGTGAAATGAATGTAAGCTAACTTAATCTATAGGGGTTTCACTCAAGCGAGAGTAAGAAAAACTATGTAGTGTAACTTTCAGAAAATTTATTGTCCTCAAGCCACGTCTTGGACTATGTTGTTACTTGACTCCACTTCTCTGTCAAGCCGTTTAAAGACATCGCCTCTCTATTGTAGGTTAAAGAACCCGCACTGGGCCCGCGTGGTCGCCTAAGGCCCGATTGCCCTAATTCAGGATAGGCTCGAGCCCCTCGGTGGGGATGTTTATGAGCTGATATGATGAGTCGACCAATTTAAGATTTGCAGTTGGATGTGTTAAACGTTCTATTATCAATTGCAAATATAATTTTGTTTCTTAAAATATTTTTAGAAAACACTACGGATTCCTACTTTGCAATCGCACTTACATTTACATTTCGACTTGCGCTTTGCCGATTATTTTTCATTCAGTTCGGATTCCTTATTTTTTTATTTACAATTGGTAATCCCTTGGCATTATCTCACCTGATGGTAAGTGACGAAGATGGAAGCGGGCTTACCATGATTCCCCGACGCAATGGAGAACTGGCTTGGCTATCTTATCTTCAAGCCGAAACACATCAATGTTGTTAACACTGATGTTTGGCGGCAAGACTTAGATAAGATGGTGGTAGCTAGCCAGGCGGGCTTAGAAAATGCCCTACCACCAACCAAACCGAGTCTTACAAGTTGACCCCGCCGGGAATCAAACCCGCGACCTCCTGGTGTGAAGCGAATGGACTAACCATTACGCCACGGAGGCGGTTAAAGGCGGTCCTTAGCGCAAGTGCTACTAATACTCGGTCGGTTTTTATTATTTGTTGTTTTGCTTTAGGATTAGTACGTATTACTATGCTTACTGACCTCTTATATTACAGAAAAAGACCATGTACCACTACTCCATGTACCACTTGTTCGCACGAACTATAGACACAATTATTTCCTTATTTATGTGATGATTTGGACATTTTTTGCTCCAGTGCCTTATCCATACGGCGAATTCTTGTTGCTGAGTTTTTCGAACTGTAATCTACTTTTTCAAGTGAAACTTCTTGTATAGACGGGGGGTATTAGGATGTTTTCTGTCACCAAAAAGCGTTACGTGTCACGAAAAAGCGTTACGGCCGCGTGGAGGAGGTAGACGATATATCGCGTGGTGAGAGACGACAGTTGTGGAGGGATATTTTTCTGAAATATTTTTTTTTGGAACGAAATTTTGGAATGTTTTTTTATAATGCTTTTTTAATTATGCTACTTTTTTCCACGCTCGCGAGCCGTTTGCTGGTTGCGCACTGCGCACCCTCGAAAAGTCATAGAAACGTTGTCCACGCCGGTGAAGCCGCGGGAAACAGCTAGTGGAATAATAATGTCTACTTATTACTTAAAAAAAAGAGGTAAATATCATAAGTTTACAATAATTAAAGATATTCTACCAAAACGAAAATATGAAAGGGAGCCAAGTTCGATACAAAAATGTGCAAGATAGCCGACTAACAATACAAGAGACTAAATCTCAGTAGTTTTACTCTGTCAGTGGACACCAAGCCCCATATCTATGAGAATTCAAATTGAAATGTTTAATTCAGACTTCTCCAAATAGTTAAGACAGTAAAACGGGTTTTTAGTTGTTTAAAAGAAAATTTGTTATGTTCTGTGCTACTACATAATGTTACTTAGCAAGCTTTCATAGTTAAGTTTACTTTTACTAGTTATACAAAAATGTAAAAACGGCAAAACATTCATTATCTTTACATACAAGCGTGAAACATGGAGAGGGAATATTTTTATTTATTTTAGGAAAACTTACAGACACATAAATATATGTGTAGCTTTTGACTTTGAGGAATATCATCAACAATAAGAGTATTTTTTTTTCAACCTTAGGTTTTCTATCGTTAAGGAGTAATTGAAGTCAAAAATAACGAAAATCGGTAATATTACCGCCTTAAAACGAAAAGATGAAACAGGCCATTTATTTGACCCTGGACCTATATTTTAGTACCGGCATGGTGGTCTGGTTTAGACTTAGTACATAAATCAGGGATTTCTTTTTACTCAAACATGTGTAGATTCCTTGCATATTCTCGGGTAGCATTAATTTGAATCTAGGTCTCTCTGCGATAATAAATCTTACAGTTTGTCTTTTTGCACTGAAACACTGCTAAAGAGTAAAGGCTAAGGCAACGATATCTATATACCTACATTCGGTAGAAAGTACATCGAATGTTTTGTAACGTGTGAATCGTATGTACTTTTGATTCCAAAATGCTTCATAAATTTGACCATTTGTTTTGTTTGACCCAGAAATTTAAAGTTTATAATATGGATGAAGACCATCTACTTAATGAAATATTTCAAACTATTTGAACTTGGGGAAGTGGGGATCCCACTAGAAATTATTACAAAAATATTAAAGTGTTTAGTATAAATAATAATGTAGAAAATACAAGCAAGGAATCAAGAGATAAAAAAAAATTGATTACACGTAGATTTCAAAAAAAAAATTATAAAAAAAACGCAATCAACTTCTACGTGTGCCGTTTGACGAAGTCTCTGTGGTTTATGATTAAGAGTCTTTTTTTTATTTTGTTTGTATTGTAATTAATATTTATTATAAATATCTCAAGACGTTAGAGACTTGTGTAGTTAAAGCATTGTAAAAAATAATGAAGTGATTAATTACCGATCATCTAACATCATATTCTTACGATAAAGGAACGTTTTCATCTTGGAATAAAAGGCATGTTCAAAACGGTATCGTTTTTTTTATTATTTCGTAGTTTTCTTGATTATTAAACTAACGTAACAAATGGTCAAGTCACACACGTATCTGTCTACATATTCCTATCGTTTCTACATCACAGATTATACAATGGACTGAGATAAAAAGTTAATGCACTATTACCTACTAGTGGTTTTTAAGTTTTCAACGGTTTTGAATGGAAAAAATATATTCATATAATTATTGAACCTACTCACAAAATTTCACGAGAATCCGTTCAGAAATGAGACCTATAGAGGAGAAGAGGCGGACATCTGGACAGACATACAAAAGCATTTTACCCAAACTGAAACGGAGCTGGAATCGCTTCGGTCACGCTTCGCGCTCCCTAAGTCAATAAAAAGTTAAGCGGTTAATTTCCAAGTTTTCCAAATTTGTGCATAAAACATGCAATTTACTTTCTGTTTATTTATTTTCAAAGGTACAAGTAATATTACATCTTATTAATGCACGTCGCCGCAAAAACTGGGTCCCAAAATACATGGAGTCTCGCCATCCTTATATTCGTACTTATAGACTTTCCCAAAAAGCTCCACTAAGAAAACTTCCATCAAATCGCATTCTCCAAAGAAGAGGAAACTCGGGCGCAATAGTCCCCTGTCTCCTCCCTGGATAATGACAATAGAGCAAAAATGATTTTCCAAAAGTCCTATGTTTACCATGGCCAAGCCCCTATGTTTCGTTTTTTCCCATATTCTAATTATAATAGGAAGTAGGAGCCTTTAAAAACTAAGACAATTGCCCAATTGAAACGTCATTCTCAGACACTCACCAAAAAAATAATACGCAATTTAACATTAAAACAATAGCATGGAGGCATATGTAAAGCGTTTTTTTAAATTATTTTTGAATAAAATATATTAAATTGGTCAAGTTTTGGAAAAGGAAAAAGGAGACTACGGAATGCTGTTTTGGTCAATTTTAGTACTTATTATCGGTCTGCTCTGCAGTTCTCCCTTTCTTGCTGTATACGGTGAGGTTTGGGGGAGGGAGACAGCAACATTTTTATTAAAATACCTATTCTTTAGACCACTTAGTTCATTTCCAATAACTGCCCCTTAACAAATAGGTCATTTGCGATCGCCGACAAATATAAAGACTAACAGTAAACAGTTAGACGGGTTAACAATAAAATACCTTTTAAAAAATGTAAAAAAAGCAAAGAATGCATGGGAGCGCACCGCCACCGATTGCATTCGGGAGTTATTGGCAAACCCTTTGATGCATAAAACATGTTAAGTTGGTCGTTAGGAATTTTAAGCACCAATATAGTTTAGCCTAAACCAATTTAATTTATTCGATATTAAATTTGGGCGATTCAAAAGCTTAGGATTAGGAATTGTATTTGGTCAAACGTTCGTATGCTGAGTCAATTTAATATATTCTTATAATTGGTACGTTACGCACTGGGCCCGCGTGGTCGACTGAGGCCTTATCGCCCTAATTCAGGGTAGGCTCGAGCCCCTCGATGGGGACGTATATGAGCTGATATGATGATGACGATGATGGTCCGTTGATTTGCAATGTTTACTTTGAAAGTTTTAACGTGTAAATTGTAATCAAGTCATAAAAATTATTAGTATTTTGAATAAAATATATTGTAGATTACTGAAAAGCACGTTTTTTTTTATTTTGTTTGTTTACTTCTTTAGATTTCAGCCCGATATGAAAAATATGTGAGGGGTAAAATCGAGTGGTGATTGGTTGCGCGAAATCGTTACTTTTAGTGTCATTAGGTTTTTTAAGTCACGAAGGCTAAGGAAATATGCCCATGCCGGCTAATGCGATGCCGGAAGCCGAGCTAAGCGTAGGGCGGAGCCCGGAGCGTTTCGAGCAAGGCCGGAGACCGGAGGGCGAAAAGAAATTGTTTCTTGAGTAAGCTCCTGTCGCGCGTCGGAGCTGACACGCACACTTTTTTTTCTACATTATCTATCTTCTGTTTCCTTGCTCTAAGTTAAAAAATTTTTTGAGCACGAGTATATCACGGTGTTTTGTTTTAACTCATATTTCATTATAGGATAAAAGAAAATAACCTAACCAATTGAATTAAAAACCGCATGCATAAAAACATAACCCCTTTTTTTGCGCAGTCGGGTTATAAAGTATCGTATATCATTTTCGGGATCAAGATGGATCTAACTGTACCTCGCACCACACAATCCATCCAGCCATCTAGGCTACAGGCCCAGCCAAAGAAATAGACGTACGTACACACGAAAAGAACCACCCTCCGTTCCGGGCAGTTGGTTAAAAAAACCACCTAAGTACGAGTCAGAACCGCACACATAGGGTTTCGTACCATTATACTAGATGGCGCTATTTTCTTTACGTTTTAAAAAAACGTTTTTTGTATAGAAACTTTCACTTTTTTTAATTTATAGTATTTGTTGTTAAAGCGGCAACAGAAATACATCATCTGTGAAAATTTGAACTGTCTAGCTATCACGATTCGTGAAATACAGACTGGTGACAGACGGACAGACGGACAGACGGACGGACAGCGAAGTCTTAGTAAAAGGGTCCCGTTTTTACCCTTTGGGTACGGAACCCTAAAAACAAAGTAGAAGTAGTTTAGCGCAGAACATTGGTCAACGACTGGTTCCTTTATATCCTTAATGTCAATGTCAACTTGCTTTTCCTTAATAACAACTAGCTTTTTCTTACTGTCAGCTAGCTTTTTCCCGCGGCTCCGCCACGTAGACATCGTTCGTGGAAATGGGTTTTCTTTGGGATATAAGAAGCATTTGTTAGGACTATTGTATTTAGTAGTCTGTCACTTAAAAATGACTTATGGTAAGTGATGATGTGGTCAAGGATGGTATGCACAAAGCCATATAATGCCTATTCACTCTCGCTTAATTCATTCGTTGCGACATGAAACAAGTCAATAAATAAAAAATAATTTAGTTTTTTTCAGTTCTCTCAGGAACTGTATCAGACTGTGCTAAATAAGCGAGATAAAAAGTAGCCTGTCACTTTTTAACTAGTCAACTATAGAACTGTGAAAAAAATACGTTGAGCCGTTGCTCCGCGTTGATGTGAAAGAAGGATCAACAAACAAACAAACCAATAAACAAACACAATTTATATTTTTAATATTAGTAAGGAAGGAAGAAAAAATAGCAAGGATGACTAGTGTACGACTTTTCTTTCCTGAGTATCATAGTTGCAACTCGCACACTCCCTATTTCACACAGGAGTGTGAGCTTCCACGCCCGTCACGCGCAGCGGTTCACCTCCCTGTTACCGCGCAAGTACCAAGTATAATTAGTCCGTCTGCCCGGTCACGCTGCGGTGCGTGGCGACGCGACGCGTCTGGGCGCGCCGGGTCCTGATGTGTTAAAAGATGTTATTACGATATGATTGTTGTGTCTGGAACGCAGTGTTGCCAAACCACTCGATCAAACACGGTGTTAGTAGGTTTAAATTACGGTGTCCGCCATACAAAATGAACAAAACTAAAAAAATATCGTGTTCCGAAACAGCTAATGCCAAAATTACGGTGTTTCTATGAAATTGCTCAAAATTCATTACACTAGAAGACACTGAACAACACGTAAATACGGTATATCTACCGTAATTACGGTGTAGTTGGCAACACTGCTGGAACGTCTTCCTGATCTACTTGAGCGATTCTTGAGTTACACCTTCGTTTTGCACTTTAGTTCTAGATCACGTTTGAAGGCAGTGACGAAGTTCCATTTTTTTTTTATTGGAACGCACATGCAGTTCGCGCCATTTTTACAGCAATACAAAAAGTTTTCATTCCAATTTTTACTTGTCTGTGACAGCGCCCGCTTTAACGCATGCGCGGTGATGTGTTGGTTTTTTATTGAATTTTGTTGTAGATACTGAATTTCGTGGATAATTTTCATTCTTGTTTAAAAATGTCTGAGATCAGTGAAAGCATTGTTTTTACCTGTCTGTGACACCGTCCGCTTCAGTGCAAGCGCGATGATGCGCTGGGATTCAACGCTATGACACGTTTTGTTGTAGGTACTTACTGAATTTCGTGGGTTTTTTTTCTTACTCATAACTTTGATCTTAGTATTTTAGTTGATTCAATCCCATTGTATTAGATTAGATAAAGTAGTGTATGACACTGCACATAATTTGGTCTTAAAATACTCGTGTAATGCTATAAAAAAACTTGCCTACGGCTCGTTTTTTTAACTTACACTCTTATTTTAAGAACCCTTAATAAATGCAACAGTTTCATAAACTACTATTTTTATTTATTTCGGTATTGTGTTTATAAAGTATGCCAATATACATTCGTTCTGAAGTTTATAATTCGAACTTTACGATATGAGAGTAGATAAAACATATTACATTTCAGTTCCTAATAATATAAGTAGTTCATGAATTCCATCTCATCCGAGACATGAAAATGTTACTATTAAGCTATATTACTACATACTTACTGTATTATCGTGTTTCTGGTAATAAATAAATAAAAAATATTTTTATATTTACAGGTATCTGTCGTATAAAAAAAAACGCTATAAGTACAGCTTGACTCAGGACCAAAAAGCCGCAGCACACCCGGCTCAGTTATTAAGAAAGACCTTGTCACAAGTAGTATAGACCCACTGACGACCCAGAAACGATATCTCTGAAGAAGAACGATTAGGAGAGCCGAGTACAATTAGAACCGTTAACCGCCTCCGTAGCGTAATGGTTAGTCCATTCGCTTCACACCAGGAGATCGCGGGTTCGATTCCCGGTGGGGTCAACTTGAAAGACTCGGTTTGGTTGGTGGTAGGGCATTTTCTAAGCCCGCCTGGCTAGCTACCACCATCTTATCTAAGTCTTGCCGCCAAACATCAGTGTTTAATAACATTGATGTGTTCCGACTTCAAGATAAGATAGCCAGTTCTCCTTTGCGTTGGGGAATCTTGGTAAGCCTGCTTCCATCTTCGGCATCATCGTCACTTACCATCAGGTGAGATGATGCCAAGGGCTCACCAATTGTTTAAAAAAATGGGATAAGACCTGAAGGAGAAAAAGGTATCTATACAGGTTGTCCCGTTAACTGAGGCTTCTAATCATCATACTGAACAATTTTTGTTTTATAACTGATGAAATCGCAAAAAACTCTTCAAACAAACCGATCAGCTGATCGAACAATTTGGCGATTTTTTGTATGGAGTGTACAATTTTATTTTTTGAGAATTGACTATGGGTTCCTTGGGAAAAGTTGTTCAGTATGACCAGTAGAAGCCCCACTTAACGGGACCCACGCCAATTTTGTTAAACCTTGTATATTATTTTACGGAACGGAAACAATTCATCCAACAATAATAAAATTCAGTAGGTAGAACCCTTAATACATTTATAGACAAGGTTAGTTTAATGGCGCTTAAGAACATAGTCACGTTATTATTGGGACAATATGTGCCAATTTTTGTTCTCATCATCATTATTTCAGCCGGAAGACGTCCTTTGCTGGACAAAAGCCTCCCCCAAAGATTTCCACAACAACTGGTCCTGCGCTGCCCTCATCCAGCGGCTTCTCCCGACCTTTACCGGGTCAAATAATAGGGAAATATTACTGAATAACAAGGTCGTCGTCGGTGGTATCTATACTCGAAGTTTTTTATGTTTTTTTTATTCACAACTGGTAAACCCTTGGCATCATCTCACCTGGTGGTAAATGACGATGATGCCGAAGGTGGAAGCGGGCTTACCAAAATTACCCAACAAAATGAGCATCTGGCTATCTCATCTTCAAGCCGGAACATATCAAATTTTTGACAATTATGTACACCTGGGACAAATAGTCCAGTTAGGTAGGTCCACCTAAGATTTCCACATCGACCGGTACTGCGCTGCCCGCATCCAGCGGCTTCCCGCGACCTTCCGTTCAAAGAGTAGGGAAATATTACTTAAGTAACCAGCTCGTCGTCGGTGGACTCTACACTCGAAGTTGTTGACAAATATGCACACCTGGGACAAAAAGACCAGTTAGGTAGGTCCACCAAAGGTTTCTACATCGACAGGTGCTGCGCTGCCCGCATCCAGCGGCTTCCCGCGACCTTCCGTTCAAAGAGTAGGGAAATATTACTTAAGTAACCAGCTCGTCGTCGGTGGACTCTACACTCGAAGTTGTTGACAAATATGACACACCTGGGACAAATAGTCCAGTTAGGTCAGTCCAACTTCAAGATAGAGATCAATCGACGAATCCAACTCGGCTGGGCAGCATTCGGGAAGCTCTTCCAATTTTTCTTTACCTAACAATCTTATTCATCATAGAAAGTCGTCCACTGCTGGACGAAGGCCTCCCCCAAACCGCAGTATTACAATACAGCGGCTTACGTAATACTGTGCTCAAA